>JAWQUT010000447.1:249116-278080 GCA_033807755.1 Ellobium chinense
CATCTCTGTCTGAGTTGTTGTCCGCCCTTCTCATATTTGTTGTTTATCTTTAGTATTCGTGTCACATTCTGTGTAGTGTCCCTGACGAAGGAACATACTAGTTCCGAAAATTTGGATTGTTTTTTGGAGTGTTTTTTCTATTAAAACCTTACTGGTGGAGAATGCCTTCCTTCCATTTTTCCAAAGATCATGGTAATGATGATGATGATAAGAGAACAGTAATGATAATACCATGGTTGTGCATGACGGAATGGGATACTGATGATGCGCCTTTACTTCATGAGTGGTTATCTTGAAAATATTGGATACTATCTAAGGATAGTAAAATGTCTCTTAATGCCTCTTTTTTCTTACTCCAGATGGGCCTTTAAATGCAAAAGTAATTATTTATTCTACGTCTATTCAATCCCACTTAGAAATGGAATGTATCTCTGCATTTTGAAATCTCAAAACTTGACTTCAAGGATCCTTCAAGCAAATTTGTCTTCAATAAATGAACACAAAAGACAGTATGCATGATTTCAAACATAACCATGTATTCATACATAACATGAGCACCATATTTGTAAAAGTTTTTCTCTTGACCCTATACCAAGATGAACAATGTAAAGAAGTTACAAGTTTATCTACATAAAGCAGAAATACAGAAAAGTGAATATCTTATTTTGATGAAACAAATTCTAAACCTTTATCATTGGGATACATTTCAGCAAATACAGCCATAATGTTCCATGATAATACATTGCTTTCTCTTCTCTTTTTCTTTTTCAATACAACAGAAGTGAGTCCTGGTAAGAAGCAAAATAATGTATCTTTATAAATTATTTTCTAAGAACTTTAACAGCTTAGAAATAGAAAGACGGGTAAATTCCACTGCCAAGTTCAGCTGGACCTGTACCCATCAACAATAGCCGAACAAGAATCTGTGAGTTAATGTTCAGATTATTCACACACCAGGATTGCTTACTATACACGGTGCACATGTCAAAGAACTGAGACAATTTAAAATTATGTATCTGTGAACTTACACAAAATCAAACTGTTTTACATATCAAAGAATAATCAATATTAATGACATGGTGGCTAAATGCTTGACAGTTAGTTTATGTTCAAACAGGCAGTAAAGTATATGACAGATCACAGCATATGCCTAGTATTAGCAGTAGCAGGAATTCAATGTCCTAATAAACATTAATTTCAAACTGAGAAACTGCTGAGAGTGAGAGTGACATGTACCATAAACCCTTTGGAAAATTTTCAGCATTTCTGAATCTGTTATGCAAATACAGTGGAGCACAGATGACAGATCCTCCTGAAGACCAATCAGAAGTGCTTTCTTAACAGAAGTACCTGTTACCAATTGACAGACCATTATGAAGACGAAAAGTGGAAATTGCAGAATACTTGAATTATAACACAATAAGAACAAAACAAATAAGGCCAGTGAACGGATAATGGTATTTTGCTTCCAAACGTGAAGTAATCCCTCCTTCTCTTTGCCCCTGAAATCTTTCCCCGCACTTCCATCCTTCCCTGCCATCTCTCCAACAAGACAGTGTTTAGTTTCAGTCTCCTTTTCTTTTCTCTTTCTTTTTTTCTCTCCTCTTATCCCATTTTATGGTTTTCCTTTTGTTCCAACTCTCTCCACAGTAAAGTGCTCATGCCCAAGAGGGCATGAGAGTGGCATCCCCTCTTGTCCATTTATTGACAGTGGCAACAACAATGGAGCAGCTTTTCAGACAATGAAAAGCGGTCAATAAAAACATATCTGTCATTTGACGACTCTATTGATAGAGATTGATGAGGTTCAATAGTTAAATGGTTTTACATCTTTCTGTGGAAAACATCTGGACTATCTGGTAGACGACATAGGCTATATAATGTTCCATTCTTGTATTATTCAGTTAACACGAGAGGGTGCTATGCGTCTGGAAGGTTGGTAAGGATGAAGGATTTTAACAGATGATAGAGGCACTCACAAGGTGCTTGTAAGGCATAGGAGAAAGGAGGCTAGCGGCTGGGATTGGTCAATGAAATTGTAACACTACACCTAGAAAGGAGTCTTTGTGTGCCTGCACTGCCTTGAAGTCTGGCAGTCTGCTTTCTTTACTCAGCTTGCATTAACCTTGATTAACAGTTTTGACATTACGCAATAATTTTTAATAATCACTAGAAACAAAAAGACAAATGTGGACAAGCAAATATGCACTTTGCAAAGTGTGTACGTAATGAGTGTGTTCCACTGTATAGCTGCATTCCATAAGATTCCATGTAATCATGGCAGCAATGTACCTCTTAAAATTTGGGACTAATCATGAACAAATCGTTTCAGGATGACAGTCTCAGACTACATATACAGTCGAGTCCGCTTAGCTCCAATTCGCTGGGACCACCCCAATGAGTTGGAGAAATCAGGATTCGACTAACCGTATGCGAGCGAGCCAGCACCCTGGGAAGGTCACGAGGGTAATTCAACAGGGGATGTAACTAAAGATGGCATATTGGGGAAGTATTTTAAATGGGATTATTTCTTTTTCTAAGAAATCGCTCTGAGTAGTAGCTTAATAGATGAAGAGGCCGCCGCTTTTTCCACTTGTTCCCGGTTTGTCAAGATCGTAGAAAGCGTGCTAACGGGAACGCCATATTTCTCAGCTATGACATTCTTCGACATCGCACCTCTGTCGATTTCCTGGAGCATGTTAATATTCGACTCAATGGAAAGAGTCTTGAGGTTTCTCTTTACAGGATTAGAGGAAGCCATTATTTAGAGGACAAATTCAATTTAATTCAACTTGAAAATGATAAAGATGAGTCAACCGTACGCGAGCGAGCGAGCACACTGGGGAGGTCACGAGGGCAGCCTCTTGTTTATTTACCGTCACAGTGCAATGGGNCCCTTTGCAAAGTGTGTACGTAATGAGTGTGTTCCACTGTATAGCTGCATTCCATAATATTCCATGTAATCATGGCAGCAATGTACCTCTTAAAATTTGGGGCTAATCATGAACAAATCTTTTCAGGATGACAGTCTCAGATTACATATAATTCAAATGAGTTGCTACCCCTAATCACCAAGTTACAGTGAAGCTGACTGGCACAATATGTAGTCTATGTGGTTAAAATGCCATCTTAAACATGAACAAGAAACATTTACATTTCCTTGATACTTTTGAAAACTCGCTGTGTATCTTCAATTCAAGTTAGATTAATAAGTCAGTTCCATACATCAGGTTTAAATAATGCAGAGGACACTCTGATCCAATTGGTGTTTCATAGTGACATGTTCATCAATTATTATACCAGTCCAGAAATAGCAATGAAAGAGAACACACAACCAGGAAAAACAGTATGTAGACTCGAAACTCTGCCTTTTTCTTGATCGCCTGCAAGAAATGAATAATAATTAATACAGTATGTAATATGATTCTCATTCATAGTCAAAAAACACAGCAATAACTTCATCTTGATCTGAGCACACAATATAATGGCTATGTTGTCATCAGCAGAACAGACCATCGGAGGGAGAGCAGGTTACGATCTGGAATGACTGTTAAAAAAGTTAAGGACCCTGTCCCCAGAGGATTAGAAACTAAAAATATTTCACTTCTGAAATATCATGGTCATGTTTACCACTTATAATTATTATATTGATAATTACGTCAAAGTCAGTTCCAACTCCCCAAATGTTACAGTGTCTCTCCAAGCATGGCTCAAAGCAACATGACAGAGAGGTTATCCCTTATGAGCTATCTCTGAAATAAAGCTGACTCAACTGCAATTCCATGGAAGCATGGGAAAAGTTAATATTAAACTGTGATCAACCAAAGTCAAATTCATATATTTCACACATCCAGGGGTGTTACCACTTATTCTGGCCCTTCCTGACCCCCATCCCTTCTTTGCTCTGAACTAGCCACCTTCCATGATACTGTAAAGAAACTCTAGTTTGCGTTTGCGAATGTTGGCAACAGATCCCCCCCAAACCACATCTTCCCCAGCTGACAATGCAGGAGCTGGTATGATGACAGCTACTTCCATTTTACACCTACCTCTCTTATTTCCTCGTTTGCATCCTTTATATTCTCTGTTGTGCCCACCACAGTATTTGCTACTGCATTGATCTGTACATCCTGTAAATTTATAACATGATGTTATTTTTATGGAATATAACACAAAGTAAGTAAATTATATATAACCAGGTACTTTGCCATGATAAAAATTATAGGGTATGGATAACACCTGTGTCCATGATCAAACTTTCAAAAGCAAACAAGTTCTGAAAAGATGATGTACTTAGGACTGCCATTTTATCATCTCAAACTGGTATTCCCTCTTTTCTATATCACCCAATTTTCTTTATCAGTGCCATTCCGTTAAATTTCAGAGCTTTCTCCTACTTTTGCAGTATCATCACTGTATATTGTTTCAGAAGAACTTATGATATGCAAGCAACCTCACATGCTGTGGATGAGTTTTTCATGGTTAAAACATCACTGACATCTTTCAATTAGGTCACAACTCATGCTTCATTGGTTTTGGACTGAGGAATGAAACAGTTCTGTGACTTTCTGCTCAGCTCTACACAGAAAATGCAAAAGAGACTGGTAATACACGGCATACTGTTTTGAATGAACATTTCACCTGAACCATCACTTACACAAGAAAAGATTTCTTTCCAGGTATGTGAATAATATTACCAAATTAGTTGTGCTGTTTTCAGAGTTCCATGTTTCAGTATTATGGGATACATTTTGCTGTCTTCTGTTTGTTTAAACTTTTATTTAACCTGAAATCTGCGAGAACGTACTGCTATGTCAGACACACTAACCAAACAGAGCCAAAAGTTTGGTACTAAGAATACAAATTCCCTGTCAATCCCTGTGATATGATTTCAAAAGGATACTGCAAATTGATTTATATTGCATAGTGTTTTATGTTACCCACTTTCCAACTGCCAGTAATGTCTCTGCAGTAATAAAATGTCTCTCCTATAGTTTTTTTTTTTTTCTTCTTTTTTTTTTTTTTTTTTTTTTTTTTTTTTTTTTTTTNTTCTGTGAATCTTAGTATGTAGTTTTTCCAATTATTGTGCCTGATATTTATCTCATTTATCCAGAAATCAAGAAAAAAACCCAAATGAGAGCATGCCTTTTCGCTCTCCGAATGTTTGCTGCAATGCTGGATTTAGCTGGCGTTTTTGCATTCTTGCAGTAATTGGATCCTTCTTCCATAGGTCATGGATTTATTAACAGCTTTTTGTACTTGCCTAATGTGGCTCATTCTCTTCATCTGACATGATGCTTTTTGGCCGTACTTAAAAAGAGTGTTGTGGGTAACAATATCTCCTGAGGTCACGACAAGTGTCAACTTAAGGTCACTTAGTAGTGTATCTTCAGAGATTCGTCTCTCCTATAGTTACATCACACTGCACTACAATAATAAAGTGCATGACGACATCATAATGAAGTATTAAAGTTATGCTTCTACTGCTTTGCCTTATAGAGACTGAAGAGCCACATTATGTCTACTAAGCACAGCTCTATTCTTGCGCACAGACATTACCTGTTCCAATATTTTTTCCGTGAATATTTCTTGAAGTTTTGCTATTTCAACAACTTGACCTTCTATCTGCCTGAGAGATATAAAATATTTAAATTAAGGCAAGGTAAACGTCATTACAGCAGATCATATATATGTCAGGCACCTATCATGCAGAACATATGTGGAGTGAAGCTTGACTCGTTCATCACATTGCTGAGCCAGTGTGGCAATCACATAACACCATCATATATCTATGAATTTATGTATTTTAAGGAAAAGCCTTGAACCACAGCCACTGTAGATCTTTCAACTTTTTAGCCAATGTCAGCCTTCAGTTTAATATTCATAGTAATTACTTACTTAGGTTGCATACTGTGAATACCCTTACTTTAGGGTAGTTTAACAAGTATAAGAGCCTATAGCCATGTATGTGTATATCAAAAAGCAAAAAGTACTTACTTGACTTCTTCAGCCATGCTGTTCATTTCTTCATAAAGGGCCTGGTTTTCTTGCTCAAACTATCCACGACCAAGAAAGAGAAAGAGAAAAAAATGGAGTCATTTGAGAAAAATTCATTTTGCTGCTCATAGCTCAAAACGAACAAGAGGATAAAAAAAAAAAGGACAAAATTAGCTCTTTTGACTCAATGTCATGACATATCAGGATGCCCCTCACTTGTCTTTATGCAGTGACCTTAAATGAAATATTTAGATGGTCACAAGTGATATTCTCCTACTGACATGCATTTCTGAAAATACAAAAAACAAAAATTTTATTTTCGGGTTTTGTATCAAAGAGTTTGAAAAAAAGGAACGTATAATTACTATAATGCTGAAGTTGAAAGGTTTACCATGAAATAAAATTATGAGGCACCTATTCTTAGCATAAAAGCAGAGATATAAACTAATGCAAAAAAAAAAAAACAAAAAAAAAACTGAGTACCATCTGAGCCTCTTCTGGGGTGATTTCACTGTCATTATCATAAGACGGTCTTTCATCTACTGGTTGCTGCGAAGACTGAACTTTAAGTCTGTCTGATGAATCTTGACTAGATTCTGAAATGTTATGGCTGAGTAATCAATACATAATATTAAAGTAAAGGGTGATGCATCAAAGAGGAGCTAATTGCTTATAAATATATGAATATTTGCTACTGTCTAGACAATAAGCAAGCACTGAACGTTAAACATAGATCTTATACTTATAAATTATAGATGTATATCACCACAGGGAGATAATTTGAATGCAATTTCGTGACGCTTACTTATTGATAACTGAAATAAATGTCCATCATTTTAATAGAGAAGCTATTTCCATTTTCTTTACTAACAATAACAAATATTTCATCTTAACAGAACGTAACTTCGTAATTCTGAATATCAGTTTTTAATTCCTGATTAAAATTTATGAAAGAAACAAACACTTCAAATACAAATGAGCACTAGGTCATATAAATCTTATTGTTCTAGAGGAAGTTTAGCATGCATAAAGCCAATTCAGAAATGCAAGCATATAAGAAATTAAAACCACCTTGCAATTCCATTTCCCCACTCTGTGGAGAACTCTTGTTTATGTTAAGGTCCTTCTTCAACTGACGGCGGGAAAACTGGTTGTGTTTTCTCTCAGGTTCAAGCTTTGATCTGCACAAAACATGACTTATGACAGATTCATTGCAACAAGATAGGAATCAAGAAGTACAGTGCATTATGATCCAAACTTGCATACTCACTTAACAATAGTACAGTACAACCTCACAATCTCAAATTCCCCACAATCTTGTGATAAAGCTCCAGTCCCAAATTCCAAATTTCTATGTTCAGTTTACCTCACGACCTTGAATATCTTAGAATCTCAAATTTTTTAGTTTGTTCTTTCAGATTCAATGGAATTCAAGCTCATGCAGTTGAACAAAATGTGTCTAAGAATAGACTAACAAAGGGGAAGAAAGGCAGAAGGGGGTGATGACACTAACTTGTTGCGCACCCCTAAATCACATATAGTTTACTTTCTACTCTTATAACCTAATTTAATTCTCTGAAAGTTCATGACTACTAGTTCTCTCAAATTTCTGACACAAGTAAATTGTTCATGACTTACATCCTCTTCCTGTCAACAACTCGCTTAACCCTCACAGCTTTCTGTTCACTGTAAATTTTGCATATTGCTGAAACGGAAAGAAAAGTGAGATAAGCTACTTAAATATTCACAAATATCAACAACATGGGGAAATTCCCATTTACTACTGCAATCACTACAAGGCCTTCGCTAGAAAGATCTGCTTCTAGTAGAGCCGCTACAAAATAATGTGCTTCAAATATAACATAATTTGCTACGTGCAGGTATCTTTTGTGTAGGAATAATGTACCTTTTAAGTAAGATTCAATGAGAATCATAACAGCATTTCTATGCTCCTTCACTTGGGGATGAACTCTCTGCTGATCAGTTTCAACTCGAAACATGATAATTGTCTCTTTGCATGTTTTCATGATTTCTTGAGCGTTATTGTCAATCTGGTCCCGCTCTGCCTCTGACATGCGGACTCCATTACTTGACAGCAAACTAGGAAACAAACGATAAAAATAATGTTGATGTCAGACTCATTGCCATGGAAAAGGAAGATCATCACTTAATTCATAAGAGTTCTCATACATGTAAAAAGTTTTCTTACCAGAGTGATACTGCACTGCCTGGACCAGCTCAAAAACTTAAATGCAATTTTAGGCAATAATATGTGGAAATTACTGTTCTATCTGCGCTACTGCCATGAATCAGATGTCATAATTCTGTAATCATAGTTATTCTTCAAAATGTCATGAGAAGAAAAAAATCAGATAAGTGCTGCAGAACTGGTCAGGCATACAAACAAACACAGATCAGCTAATCTATACTATACATCCTGTAACATCTTAAATTAGTAGTCTTTTGTAAAAATGATAGAATGGATATCAGTTGCAAGTCATTCAACTGGATCTCATTACTCTTACATCCTATTGTTGGCTCTATAGTATATTTAGTGACACACTGATAGGGTTCTTTTTTCAGCAGTGGTAATGGGGCGGTGAAGCACTCATGGGAAATTGGTATTGGGTAAATCTTAGTACCCATATGTTCTAATAAAGCAATATACATTATAATAAAAGCAACTGAAAACAAACAAGGGCCTTCAACTTCAACTTTAATGTAACTCCACCTGTGTAGGAACTAACATTATATATGAACAGATGTCTGGTCTCACAACTTCAGGTTTAAGAAACTTTCACCCCAGTACATTTCATTCCTCACCTTGACAGTATGACTATGAATACAGGCTTCTTCTGTCATGATTTTCATTCATTTTAGAAAGTCAAAGGAAACTTCAATTACAAACCTTCCTGAATTAACATATTCTTTCCTATTCTCCAGTAAAAAGTCCCTCAACTTCGTGATTGTTTTCACCTGTAAAATAAATTATCGACCATTACAAAATAAGAAATATTATCATGAACATGCACAACCATGACTACATACTGAGGAAACTGACAGTATGTAATTTTCCTAACAGGAAACAGCCCAAGGCAGGGTAGACAGAAAACTTATTTATTAAACCATAGTCACCCTGAGAAGAGACTATCCAACTGAAAAGGCTGACTGTCAGCTCCAACACTTATATTACATAGGACAATGGCAAACACTGTAATATAAATACTGTACAGTCAAATTTTGACAATAAGTATGCCCATATGTGCACTACTGAAAAGCAGGGTTGTTAAAATTACTGGTAAAGAGTAATTAATTACAAGTAGAATATTTTCCAAAAACAAGTACTTAATTACAACCCACAAGTAGATTACTTCTGAGAAAAATGTAATTAATTACAAGTAGATTATTTTTAAAGTAATTAATTACTTCCAATCCATTTTCAATTACTTTTCAATTATTTTTACAATTTAGAACTGTTGTTTGTTTTTAAAGAGTTAAAAAAGGAAGAGAATGGAATTTTAGACACATTAAACGGTAGATTCTGACATTATCCATGACTGTTGCAAGTTTCATTGATCTAGATCTGGTTGCTACGCTTTTGTTACCATGGGAAAAAAAAAATAAGCATGCTAGGAAGGTCAGTAACTAGCACCCCCAAAGCCCTCGCAGCGAGGGGATGGAGGTAGGGGCCTAAGGATCTGGAGCTCCCAAAGAAGGGAGGAGATAAAGAGAAAAGAACAGGAGAGAGGTACAGGAGAGAAGAGAGTGGGGAGAAAGAGAGAAAGAAAGAGAGAGAGAGAGAGAGAGAGAGACTATCTCTTATGATACATGGATGACCCACCAATACAGATAGCGTCAATCCTATGAGCTGACGAGCCCATTGTTCATTGTGATGTAGGGATGCCATTTGCATGCTGATTATGGGAAGGTGACACCTAATCCCAGAGAAGTGCAGTAAGTCATCCAGATGGTGGACCATTTGATTTTTACAGCGGTGGAAAAGGCATGAAAGGAGAGGGGAGGGGTGGGACTAAGGTGAGGAAGTGCTGTTTCTTTCTAGTCTCTATCTCCTTGTCTCCCTCTCCTTCGCGTTTTATTCTTCTTCATATTTTGTAGCTTGTTTGGCCTGTCATAATTACATGTTTGTGGAGGAAAGTGGCCAAGTGTAGTGTACTAGACTAGACTGCTATGCACAATGTCGCAAAAGGAAGACATTAAATAGTTACACTTTCCACTTTTATCAGGGGCGTCCCACAGGGGTCTAAGGAGCCCAGTCCCTCCCCCTCTGCAAGTCAGCATGATTCACCTTAAAGATAAATAAATCTTGATTTTAAAATACATTCACCTCATTTCAGGTAGAAGTGACCCCTAACTGCTGATTTATGTTTATTTTTATGTACAAAAAAAAACAAAAAAGAAAATCCTGTGGCCATGTGAATTAGGATTAGGTGTATGGTGATAAGGTTAGGGTCTGATTACTCCGATGAAAAAATTAGAACTTAAAATGTTATTATCATTTAGAAGCTATGTACCACAGATGAGTTCCAGTTCCTAACTTGCTTTACATATGAAAGCTGCATTGTTATTTATAACGTAATCAGTCAATTCTACACATCCAGAAACACCTTACCAAAATCAGTTGCAGAAACACTTGTGAGGGTTAGCTCATTTTGCAGTTACCATTGTGACTAAAGTGCAGGTCTGTTTCATGCATAAACAGGTTGACATATATTTATCTACTAAGATAATCTACTAAGTAGCATTCTGTAGCCGCTCCTAACATTCTTAAATAATGTCTCTCACTCTGACCATGTTTTTACCCATTTTTTTGTCTATCAGCATTCTCTAACAACAGCGCCAATTCATTCGCTATAATTTTCGATATCATATAGCATTTCATCGATATTGATTACTTTTGATTACTAAAACATAGCTTGTTGTGTCATATGAAGGCAAGACTATTGCAGGTGGTGTCTGCTGCTCACCACACAGTCGAGGCAGGCCATTCATTAAACAGAGCCGTACGTTCCCACGGATAGTCCCATCTTTGTCGCTTGCAGGCCCACGCACAGCACTGGCCTAACGTCTTCGTTTTGCTCGCTTCTCATCTCCTGCTGGCTCATCTCTCTGCTACCTGTCTCTGGCACTTTGTGACGAACAGGACCAGACATTGAGTTAGTTCCAAGCGATGTCCGTTGGACCACGGGCGATCCTGACTTTCAATGATAAATCAATGGTGGCAGTACAATTTTACTCCAACGACAGCACTTCATCACAGATGTTTACTCCTACCATGCATATATTACTCCAACGACAGCATTGCCGGTCTTCACGCATCTTTCCCTGGGAATGCATTTCATTTAGTCATCCGCCCCAGTCACCCTACATATTACCCCAATGACAGCACCGATCTCAGAAAAATAATGACTTTTTATTAGAGCGAAGAGAGCAAAATCTTAGCTATCGGAGCCCTCTTTAGAGTAATATATTATTACTCCAATAACAGCACCGCAAATCTTCACGCATCTTTACCTTAACTTTCCCCCCCCAAAAATACAAGCCCCATTTTTATTCTATTGTTGTCCCCAAAAGAAAAACCCTTTTCTCTCTTTCAGACACTACTGAAACCCAGGAATTTGTCATTTAGTCACCCTATATACTATATACTCCAACAATAGCACCGATCTCAGAGAAACAATTACTTTTTATTAGAGCAAAGAGAGCAAAATCGTAGCTATCAGTGCCCTCGTTAGAGTAATATATTATACGACAGCACCGCCAATCTTCATGCATCTTTACCTTAACTTTCCCCCCCCCAAAAAACCAAGCAACATTTTTTTATACTGTTGTCCCCAAAAGAAAAACCCTTTTCTCTCTTTCAGACACTACGGGAACCTGAAAATTTTTCATTTTGTCACCCAATATATTACTCCAACGACAGCACCGATCTCAGAAAAACAAAGACTTTTTATTAGAGCAAAGAGAGCAAAATCGTAGCTATTGGTGCCCTTGTTAGAGTAATACTAGACAGTAGGGATTTCGGGTCAGCAGTTCTCTCTCTCTCACCACGCGGCGCGCTTCCCTCAAGCCAGTTGAGTGTCTATATATTACTCTACCTTGAGCACTGATTAGAGCTACTTTACAGTATATTTTGCCTATTGCCGAAGAGTCTAAATTTAGGAATCGGTGCTGTTGTTGGAGTAATATAAGACACTCGGACATTAGGGACTGCGCCCCGCTGGGAGGCGAGGCGTATGACTAAATGAATTGCATCGATCGCTAAAGGCCCTCGAGCACGCAACCGACGGAGGAGGCAGGGCGTAGTACATGATTTTAAGTACTAGTATTAGTAGTATCGAAATTCAATACTGAATAAATAATTGTATAAATTATTATATCAAAACTGATATTTCGACTAAATCAGTGCTGTTGTTAGACAAAGCGTTCATATCAATATCGGCTATGTCGAAGGACAGCACCACAACGATAATGATACAGTTCATTTAGTCATAGACAGGTCATGGACTAGATCGATATTTCAATTAAATCGGTGCTGCTGTTAGAAAAAGCCTCAATATCAACACTCAACACTTTACACACAAAGAAGACTGAAGATAGCTGATAGGTTTCTACGATGGATTACCATGCCGGTTTTCTCTAACAACAGCACCGATTTAGTCGAAATATCGATTTAGTCCATAACCTGTCTATGACTAAATGAACTGTATCATTATCCTTGCGGTGCTATCCTTCGAGATAGCCACCATGCCAATATGTGAATATCATTTAAGTTTGTTGGTTTAGGTGTGTGGGCATTCAGAACCTGTGTAGTGCTTGATCAGCTTATTTAGTCTAAATTTTAGACTAGTCTAATGAAAATTCACACCAATCTAGTTACTATTTTGATTATGTTGCAGTTGCAGTAGTCTGTGCTGTTAATTTGGCTTTCTCTATCGACAAAGACTACATAATAACATTGCCATTGCCGTTTATTTTTGTTATACACTATACACTATACTATCATTAGACTAATGTTAGTCTATATTCAGATCTCATTCCATCATCTTACCAAATTTTTAGCCTTCGATTCGAAATCACTTTCGGGTCGCTTATTAACTACTGTTTTCGAGATGTCATCAGCACCAATCTCACTTAATGCTTTGTTTCTTGACTTCAATGCCTTCACAGTCGCCTTGAATAAATTTGTCACATCTGCCATGATGTTAAATGACAACACATCGTATCGTATTTTTGTTGATGAATAACGGACAACATCGATCCAAAAAAGACTGATTATACCACACTTGAATATATTCGAGTACTGGTGATAAATTTATATGGGATCCAAGCCGCGATTATTTCATTTAGATTCGAGAAAGATCGAATATCAGCGTATCGCTATTGTCATTATGTTCGTCCATCGCTTCCGGTGAAATGGAAGATGGCGGCCTCCAGACGGGCATAAAATGTTACTTTCGCTTTCAACCCAAACTAGACTAAATAAAATTTGAAATTTGAGGCAACAACATATTTTGTGATAGGCCTAGAGAGGGTGAACTGTTATAGGGTCTAGCCACTGGATAAAGGTCAAAGAACCAGGTAATGCTCAGTGAGCTCTTTGGGATGTCTGCGGCATGCGCTAGACAGTTAGATTCTAAAGTTAGACTGTTCGACACTGTTAGACTAGACTCTAACACTAGACTAGTCTAGTTTAAGTAGTCAAAGACTTATTATAAAATGAATTGACTTGCAGTTCATTTAGTCAATATTTAGTCACTGGTTTTTAGCCATAAAATCGGCCCTATTCCGGGCTATCTCTAACGACAGCACCGATGATACAGTTCATTTAGTCGTAGACGTAGACAAGTCATGGAATTGGTGCTGTCATTAGAGAAGGCCCTATTCCATGATTATTCCAAGATATCGAGATGTTGTGTAATGTAATTAAATTGGGTGTAGAAGGATTTCCAAATGCGCCTCACAGCCAATGGTGACTGAGTGGAGATCGAACCCTGAGAAAGAATTCCTCAGGAGTCTCACAACTCACACCCCTAACCAGAGCTTAGACTATGTGGCCACTTATGCTTACCATTACAACCCCAAAGCAAACCCTAATCCTGACCCTAGCCTTAACCATAACCCAAATGCCAATAGATACAGAAGCAGTTTAGGGTATGGAGAGATATCTACACATGGACTAAAGTAATTCTTAGGCCAGCGCTGTTCATGGAAAAAAGGTTAACTGTACCCTTAGTGCCAGTGACGCAGGCAGAGATTCCCAACCCTAACCCTATCCCCAACTCAAATCCTAATCAATGCCCATCAAGATGGGGTCCCTTACCCTTAAGCAAGCCCATTGAGACAGGGTCCCCTAACCATAATGCCCATCAGGAAGGGTCCCTAACCCTGATGCTCATATAAGCAACTGCTGTTACCCTATTTTGCCCCTGTGGGTCTGAGAGACCCAGAGCACCTGTTTTTGTGCCCCAAAAAATAGAAAAAATTAATATTTTTTGCCCAAATTTTTTCTAGTCTCCTAAAAATACTATTATGATATAACGTGATCAAATAATTTTTTCTCAATGGTCTGCGAGTGACTGACCACAGACCACAATTTTTTTACACCCGATTTTGCGCCTGTGAGACCCAGATTCCAGATATAGGATTTTATTTACCCACCTGATTTTGTGCCCATGAGGCCTGTGAGACCCAGACTTCTCAGAGAGAGAAAACCTTGACACCCCCCGATTTGTTTCTCGTAAGGCCTCTACGACCCAGAGGCTGACGATACTAGCGATATGCCAGTACACACATTCTTCCAATATATATTTCCTTTGATCTTTTTACTTGCTGAATGTATCGATTACCTGATATATTATAAATATAATCGATCCTTTCTGACATGGCATCAACACTACATTTAAAGCTGTATGTCTTGTCCAAAGGGCAGTGTGCCATCGGTCAGTCGTTTTAAGAGTGAGCAGTCCATACGTGCTAACTGACTGAAGAAGCTTGGTGTCCTGTTTTGGTCTTTTTGGTCTGCCTGTTTTTCATTGTTGCAGCAAGAGGTAAGTAAAGCCCAGTTTCTTAGCCTTTCAACAATGTTGTTGCAAGTTGTGTACCGAATAATGCTAATGACTTGAAATTCTCTCATTTGCTCGTAGAGTTATTCTTCAACTGATTTTGGCACTGAGACTGACAATTACATGAAGTGTTCGCTCATAAAAATTTACTTTCTGGACAGCGTGCTGTAGTTTGCAAAGACTTTTGCAGGAGATTATTATCAATTAAGTGTGCTAACTAAAATCTGCAGATTAAAGGGTGGTGTCGGGAAAAAAAAATAATAGTAGAGCCAAAATGTTGCTTTAAAATTGAGATTCTTGTTCAAGAATGTTGGCAAATCTTGTGTTGTTATTTCTTAGAAATGGCCATACTGTATTAATTTAGGAATTCCACAATAAGTAGTATAGTCATTAGTCATTACTGTTGCATGCATGCCATGTGGAGTGACGCCAGTAACCCTGGCATGTCCACAGACAGTTACAGCTGTTTGTTCCAAGAGTCGTGACATAATGGGGAACAAATCGGCGGCCGAGATCGCTGAAATCTGGGACGGGACATCAAAGAGTCACGCCGCAATCGTTGTTGTCCAAAACTGGACACACCCCCCCTCCCCGATCTTATTGTATTACACTGTTTGGAATAAACTTCTCCATGCACGAGGGTGTGTAGTTCTTGCATTATGTCGTCAGAAAGGAACAAAGAAGGAGAGAGCGAATGAGACAATCAAAAGCGAACAAATATGACTCATGTGTTAGTTCCAGTTCAGTTATGTTATTTACTCTCGCATCTTTCCTCCACCTTCATGGCGCTCATCGTAGGTGGCCTTACCTAGCTCTTCCAGGGTGACAAAGTGTGCATGTTGGTGTAAACAAGAAGATTGTTGTTAGGTTTGCACATACAGGAGATATAATGTAGACTACGTGTAAATTTACTGTGTATCAACATGTAACAATGTTATGGTTTCCTTGTAGCAAAGTATAATACTTTAATTTCAGCAGCTTGCCATTCCACTTTAATATTGTGTACATTACACGCATGTGCATCTCATGGGCTGGTGTCTTCGCTCAAGGCTTGCGATCAGTCTTAAGTTTAAGCTGGAACCCATGCTCCCCCCTGACCCGAGGCTTCTGCTTCTACTAGTGTGCAATTACTAATGAATGCGTGTGATGTGTAGTGGGTGTGCCTGTGTTCGTATGTGTCCGTCTGTGCATCTACGCTTTGGTCAAGCTACGTCAAGGGTATGATTCAAAATAAACTGACATATAATATATACAGTCAGTTGGTGAAGTGATTAGACTATTTTAATGCAGGTGAGGAAAACTTTTTCCGCAAAGCAGTGAACACTTTGTTCCTAAAAATCAAAGAGCATACGTCTTATTTTCCCAGCTCAACAAGCTTATATCTACTAAGTTTAGGGATAAGTTAGTATGACTTTATTTTCCAAGGTTGGAAACTTGTCTTTCTTACTACATATGAAGACGCCAGCAGAAATCCACAGACAAACACACACGAACACAGACACACCCACATACACATCACACGAATTCATTAGGAAGTGCACACTAGAAGCATGAGTCTCAGGTTAGGAGGGAGCATGGGTTTCAGCTTAAACTTAAGACTGTGCTCCCAAACTCTGAGCGAAGACACTAGCCCATGAGATGCACACGCATGTAATGTACACAATATTAAAGTGGAATGGCAAGCTGCTGAAATCAAAGTGTTATATTGCTACAAGGAAACCAAATCATTGTTACACGTTGATGCACCGCAAATTTACACGGTACATTATACACGTATCTATGTGCAAACCTAACAATAATCTTCTTGTTTACACCAACATGCACACTTTATCACTCTGGAAGAGCTAAGTAAGGCCATCTACGATGAGCGCCATGAGGGTGGAGGAAAAATGCGATCCAAGAAAGGTAAACAAAGTTTTCATTGAGACCATGAATCAAAAGGGAGTAAAATAACATAACTGAACTGGAACTAACACTTGAGTCATATTTGTTCGCTTTTGATTGTCTCATTCGCTCTCTCTTTCTTTGTTCCTTTCTTACGACATAATGCTTTCCATGCAAGAACCACACACCCTCATGCACGGAGAAGTATACTGGCATCACTCCACTGGGCATGGATGCAACAGTAATGACTAGACCTATACTAATTATCGTGGAGTTAGTAAATATGGCCTTATTTAAGCAATGACACAAGATTCAAAAGGGTATTCTTTGCCAGCAGTGTTAAACAAGAATCTCAATTTTAAGACAATATTTTGGCTCTACTATTATTTTTTTGCCCGAAACCACCCTTTAATCTGCAGATTTTAGTTAGCACACTTAATTGAAAATAATCTCCTGCGAAAGTCTTTGCAAACTGCAGTGCGCTGTCCAGAAAGTACACTTTTACGAGTGAACACATACTTCATGTAATTGTAAGTCTCAGTGCCAAAATCAATTGAAGAATAAGACTACGAGCAAACGCGAGAATTTCAAGTCATTAGCATTATACGGTACACACCTTACAACAACATTGTTGAAAGGCTAAGAAATTGAGCTTTACTTACCTCTTGCTGCAACAGTGGGAAACAGGCAGACCAAAATGACCAAAACAGGACATCAGGCTTCTTCAGCGAGCTCAGTTAGCACGTACGGACTGCTCACTCTCTTAAAATGACTGACCGAGGGCACACTGACCTTTGGGCAAGACATACAGTTTTATAATTTTATATTATTTTGTAGTGTTGATGCCATGTCAGAAAGTATCGATTATAATATATCGGGTAATCGATACATTCAACAAGTAAAGAGATCAAAGGAAATATATAGGAAGAACGTGTACTTGCACATGGCTAGTATCGTCAGCCTCTGGGTCTTAGAGACCTCATGAGAAACAAATCGGGGGGTGTCGAGGTTTTCTCTCTCTGAGAAGTCTGGGTCTCACAGGCCTCACGAGGAACAAATCGGGGGTGTCAAGTTTTTCTCTGTTTGAGAAGTCTGGGTCTCACAGGCCTCACGGGGTACAAATAGGAATAGGAACTAGCGAGATCAAAATAGGGTTAAAGGTAAAGTGGGCAGCAAAAAAAACTTTTGTCCCTCCCCCTCCAATAGATCTAGATGTAATGATCTATATATATATATGTTTAATATCACCACAAGCATGCAAATGAAAGTGAAGGAAGCAGTATGACCATGCAGCTTGTGAGTTGTTCTCACATTTGCAAGGTCTTGAGTTAAAATGGGTCTGATTCTCTTGCCAGGCTGTATACATTGTTCCCCACTTGACTCTGGTGTAGATTATTTCATCTGATATTCGAGCCAGAAAGGACCAGAAACTACTCAACCAATTTAATTTATTTATTATTAGTCTCCAGCAGAATGAAAATATCGGATTATATAGACATCATATTCCAGAAAATAATCCTGAGCAGCGAGCGAGCAATAATTACATCCTTAACTAATAACGTGACAGTGATACATGAGATGAAAGTTCATGTTGTTTTAAATTTAACGATTATTTTTCCTAATGTAAGTTGGAATTTTGTGCAAAGGCCTATGGTTAAATTCAGTGTCCCCAACTCTCACTAAGTCATTGAACTTTCATTCTCCTAAAGTCTTCTCTTCCCTCTCTCTCTCTTCTTCTCCCACCCCTTGCATGTGTATAAGTACCATTGGTTTTTCATTTTTTTCTTTTTTTAAATATTATATCAGGAAAAACATACCACCTTAGCCTACTTATGGATGGCTTCTTAGGATTGCCTATCCGGTGAAATAAAAATCAGCATGTATTATAGCAGAGAAGTAATTCTTCTACAGCATCTTACCTAAACTATTTAAAGAATAACTCACCAGGGCTTATCTTCTGTCTCACATTACCATGAACAAAGACGTACACAAACACCAAGAAGCATGACTGTGGTAAACCAGTGAAAATGGAGAGTCATATTTGTGATGCAATTCAAAAACTCCAGGACTGTGCCAATTAAAACTCACGGACATACTCCAGATGTTCCATTCCTCCATCACCTTGGGAATTCAGTTGGGAGTCAGCACAATGATACCATCACTACTGCCAAGCATGGAGACACTCATGAAACTGAAAGTCTTTTTATGTGTCAGCCTGTTGATCACCATGTTTGATTTGACATATATCTGTCTCAAATCTCCCTTCCTTCAGATGAATTTTCAATCTATGAAAGAGGAAGGAGTTGCATGGAGTTGTCTGCAGATCTGACAGTCAGTCGTGACTTTCATTAGGAGCCTTAAGGCTGTTGCACAACTTTGTAACAAGTTAGCAACCAACAAAAGCGCACGACGACTAACTTACTATGTACTATGACAGTGTGTGAGTGCACCCTGCCCTTGGAGTGCATCTGTTTTTGGCCTTAAATAAATCTCAGGTATTGTCACCCACTCTCCATATTTGCCAGAATTTGTCTTTGGTAGACTCCTCCATTTCCCAGTGATAGTAAATCAGCGGAAAGGAGAAGATTTAAGATTATAGTGGAGATATCGAATCAAACAGATGGTGCTCAACATGCCAACACAATTCAATTTTTAGAAATGCCTCTGAGCTTGGCAGTGTCACTGGAAATATTTTGCTGACTTCCAGTTGGGCTTCTTCAAAGGAGATGGAGGAAGTCACATTAAGAGTAAGCCTATTTACAGATTGCACCTCATATGCACAAAACTTCACAACAACTGTAGTATTCCTTCCTGTTCACATTTGCTGCCCCTACCCGAACTGATATAGCTGCCATCTTTCTGCAGATAGAATCAATCTTTACTTTTCATGCTAATTTACTGATCTGAAATTATAGTCTGCATCTCTTTTGTGAGTGCTGTAAGTCAGGTAGATTATAATGTTTCCCATAGCCAGTGAATTTTTTTGGTAGCTTAGAAGAATATCTAAGGAAATTTCTCATGGAAATAGATGATGGTTGCTGTGCCATAAAGTGACTAAGGTGAGCAACTCCTATAGCTTCCTTGACATGGATAATCCAAAAATTTCTTCAGTATGAAATGATTTAGCTGATCCCATGCGTTTTGTTTTAAGCATTTTGTTTTTGTACAGTGCACATGTACATACCAGAAAGGATTTCAGATCTTGACTTTTCCAGTATATCTTCTAGCAATCATTACTCTGACAACTGTTATAATTATATTGACACAGAATCTGGTCAGTGAATGTGCAGGATGAGTGAAAGTGACAAAGCGAAGATGCCAGATCATCTGAAGACTGCTGGTAGCACCCCATTGCAGTCAAACCAAAGCAGAAGTGATCAGGCAAAACAGCCTGGTGTTTTCAAGTCTGAGCAAGCAAGGCAGCCAACCGGATGGGCAAGCATGCCATCAACATCAGTCTTTCGTGCTGTCAACTTTGAACTTTTTGTTAAACCAGTGAGTTGTTATAGATATAGTTTTGTCCGTGGGAAATACAGAGTATCTTAAGTTTTACTCTCGTTGTGCCAATGGACGTATGAGGTGGGAAGAGGGTTGATAGAGAGTGAGACCTCAGACTCCGTGGCATATTTCACTCAATATATGAACACTTTTAGCGTTTTCCTTCTGACTGTTTCTGTCAGTCACTTGTGTTGATGCATCCTCTGCACATTTTCATTTTTTAAAATTAATCTTCTGCTGTGCTACTAATGTTGTGACATGCAATGCTTTAGATCCGAAATGATTTGTCCAGTGACTTAACAATTAAGAGGATGAAACATATTATTTAGCTAAATTTGCACTAAAGACAGCAGATTAGCCAATTTTACAACATTCTGTGTTGTACAGAGTTCACTGCTCCTCTGAAAAAAAAGATATAAGGAGTTCAGTAACTCCATCAGTAATGAGAGAAAATGCTGTTGCAAGGTAACTCAGAGCAAGGATTCAGATAGTTTTAGAAATTCTTACCCCTTATTTAGGCAAATCCCCACTTGCTTCTGTATCTTTTTCCTTCTTGTCATCAACAATAGGTGCATTTGGTGGTGAATTTGGTGTTCAAGCAGTCCCTGCCAGGTTAAAAATGCTGTAAAAACTATATGGGTGTAAGGTGTGTCACAGTGCAAACAAATCCATCAGACAAGCTAAAAATTCATGAGTGGTTTTCAGCATTACTTAGAATGCTCTACAAGCTTCTTTCTTACACGTTTTAAAACTTAATATGAATCTACATACACTTTTCAACATGTGATGACTTGAATATTTGAAAAGCGTAGACTGGGAGAAGGGGAGGGGGGTATTATTAAACCGTAATTTTCTCACTTCACTGAACAGGGTGGTTCTGGAAATGATAGTCTAGTCCTACTTGTCATTGACTAGAGATTGGATCTCACGGATGGTGTGGGGAGGGGGGAGAGAAGGGGATGAAAGAAGAGCATGAGAAAAGGTTATGGAAACCAGTGTATAGACGACTGCCTGATTCCAAACTGACAGCAAGGTGATGGGTGCCGATGCAGAGGTCGTGGGTTCGATTCCCATTACATCACTTTTTTTCTTCTTCCATTTTCTCTCTGCATTTGTCTTGTAGAGCACTTTCCCCTTTATCCTACTTTGTATGAGCATCTGTTGGCGTCCGCTCACTCCCCATTTCTGTTAAGGAAACCAGGCACATCCATCAGTTTAATGGGAACATATTTTTTCTCTGGGGAGGGGGTGAATGGAGGGAAGAGGTGTGAAGAGGAGACATGACACACCCATTCTGCTATGTTTTGTTGATTATGGTGAGGGAGGAGGATGAAAACTGAGCTGGGGTAGGCTGGAAGCAATCTAGAAAGGCAGAACAAATATCTGCAAGTTTAGATTCAATCAAAACACTTGATACCAGTGATTTGATAGGGGATAACCATACCACTGCCTGTTGTTCTGTACCTAGTCTAGCTAATATTGTCGTAACTGGCGAGAAAAAGGGTGTTTGTTTGTTGTTTGGTCTGTTGGTGTTGTTGATGAGTGGCAGGGAGGTGAGCTTAGTTATGGGCTTTAGCCTAAAAACTTCAACCGGCAGCTGCAGTTGTCATGAACAGATCACAGCCGTGTAGAGTGGACGACATCAAAGTTTATTACATGTATGCAGTGCAGATAGAATATTTTGACATCAGTCGCAGTTTCCAGACTACCAGCAATTCATGTGGGCAGAATACGTGAAGAGCCTCGCAGGAGCCAGATGTGGGCTCGACTGCGCTGAGGCGTAGACTGACACCAGACTCAAACTCAAAACCAGACTAACAGGGGGAAATTGGTGTGAAATATAACATGGTCATGCAGACATATCGGAGAGCTACTACGTCAGAGGCTTCTAGCCTGAGCTTGCGATGCGCTGACTTGGCATCCATGTGGGGAAAATGGACAATGACTTGAAAGGTTAATGGAGGCTGGCAGGGTAGCTGTGCAAGTTACATCAACATGCCATACATCAACTTGTAGGGCATAGCAAGATAAATAAGTTATACAGATCATCCCAGGTCATTAGAAAACTGATAACTAGAAAACATGATCTAAATGTGTTGAGAGGCAGCTTACCTACTTCTGTTGCATAACATTAAGTGCCAATCTCTCAGTGAAGAAATA
This sequence comes from Ellobium chinense, assembly GCA_033807755.1. Taxonomy (NCBI): domain Eukaryota; kingdom Metazoa; phylum Mollusca; class Gastropoda; order Ellobiida; family Ellobiidae; genus Ellobium; species Ellobium chinense. The sequence goes on from JAWQUT010000447.1 coordinate 271,739, forward strand.
ACTGTATTTAATAAATGATAATGCAAATGATTTGTCTCAGACAGATGCTCAAGTGACATAAGTTTGATGAATGTCGCATTAGTGATTACTGAGAAAATTACAGTTGAGTGCTGGCATGAAAGCACAAATTTACTACAATATCTAGTCTAGTCTAGTTATTTACCTACCAAAAAAGCTGTATGTGGTCCAGGCTTTAAGAGATTTTGTGCATCTCACATCTGATGACACATCTGAAACCCATTTTATGCATGGGTTTTATGCCTTCAAACCTGTAAAAGACAGTGCAAGACATTAGATTCAGGTTACAGAAGCTTAGTCCAATTTCCCTCTTTGAGCCAATAAATTGTTTTCTCTACTGTCACTTATAGAAGGCCTCACCAAAACTGAAGTAAATGACCCAAACTTCAGGTTTAGTTTACAAAATCAGGAGGCCAATTGGCAGGCAGGTTCACAAATCTAGGGCCCATTCTCCATTGACTGTCTTCCCTAAGGCATATGATCAAACCCTATTTTTATCCAATTAGGAGTCTGTAACCTTAACAACTTCCTCTGTATTGTATGTTAATTACATTGATTTTGGCCCATTCTTCCAATAAACATAAGAGATTTCCCAAATGTCATTTTTCCTGAGAGCTTTCTCCCTTTAAAATTATCTACATTCCTAATTGGCTGTAACCCGTTTTGTTTTGTCTTCCACAGAACAAATTTGTGATGGCTTGTGGAGTAATAATTTTTACAAGCTGTGTATCTTATATAGCCTACATGAATTTGACAGATGACAGAAGAAAAACCACATATGTCACCTTAGATGAAGATGGTGGAACTACAGTTAGACCAAGGACTTCTCGATGGAACTGACAGTGGAACATCCTATAGGGAGTGTCAAGAGTGTTTTCCATCATTTATTACCTCCTACATTCACCTATTGATTATTCCTCAGTGACTCATTTCTGTCATCATTTTTTCAAACTTTATGATCATAAGGTCAAATCTGTGACAGTGAGAATGCCATGAAAAGGCCAGAGAGTACAGTCAAAACTTCACAGAAGATGTGTTATTATATGTAGTTGTGCCTTTTGCATGTTTGACACGTGACTAAGTCAGTTCAGAAGGGAAAATTCGAAGAGAGCATCAGTAATGTATATTATCACTCCTCATTATGTGGCTCTTGAACAACGTACAGCTGCGGGAAACTTGCAAGACATAAGGGTCATTTTTGCATGACTGTGGTTAAACTTTTGGAACAGGCAAGTGACATCGGTGTTTTATTAGTCTGAAGGTTGAATTTTTAACTGTTATTACTTCAGTGTGCATTAATTTGTAATGTGGCAAGTTTGTCACCCAAAATCCAGTTTGAAGAACAAGAGTACATACAAGTATTGTCAGATGAAAGAGTATGACAGTAATAAGGAAATCAGTGAACTAAAATGGAGAGTTGGGGATGGGAGAGGGTGAAGGAATCAGACATATCTGTTCTCTTTAAATGTATTTCACATATTTAAAAAGTGCATGTTTCAGTGAAAGCTGCTTGGCAAAACAAAGAAAAAATGCCATTTCATTTTCCATTTCGTAGTGACAGCAGAGTTGCAGTGCATTAATGGGCTACCATTTATTGGAATGAGAAACACTTTCAATTAGAAAGTATATTAACCATTAATTTTTTTTGCATTAAGTGAAGTGAGTTTACATAAACAAAGCTTCAGAAATCTAATGAATAAAATGGTTTTTCAAATCCACTAGTTTTACCTTACCATAATCAACTTTCACACTGTTTACTGTGTTTAAAGATAAGCCAAAGTATACTCACTGTCTGATGGATACAAATTCTAAGACTTTTCAGAAATAGATGAGTTTCTTTCATTGATCCATCAATCCTCCCTCCTTCCTCACTTAACTGGCATAGCCTTCCATTTTAACATAGGGTCATGAAAGTACATGTGCCTGCTGCATATTTGAAATCTCAGTATGAATTCCAGAGCATAGTAATATTAATAGTACAGTAGACCTATTCCCTGATAAAGTAATGCACTAATATTCAAATAGCCCGAGCCCAATCACAAAGCACAGGTTGCATGATGGTGTCAGTAAACAACAACCCACCCAATCCCTTTCAGTTTTACAGTGAAGAGTATTTCACTTGTACAGGATAAATATTTAGCTTGAATATTTTGCTAAAGCCACAGTAGGCAACCTTTTCCCAAAGTCTTTAATGCTAGTACAGTATTAGCTTTTATTTCATTGTTTTGTTGTTCAAACAGGAGACTTGGTGATGTGAAAAATCTGTTTTTTAATTAGATAAGCTCCCTCAGCATTTGTCTTTTCAGTTCAGATTGTAGATATATAATATATAAGCAGCGGATTATGCAGAAAGTGTCTGTGTTGATAAATTACAGTTTGTTTGAGCTGACTTGAAATGATGAGTTAGAACGTGGTGTGGTTAATATGTCATGTCTTTGAATGAAATTATGTATACTGGATATTGATTGGTATTTCTGTATTTTTGCAAAGGCTGTGTATATATTTAGACTGCCATTGCCAATTAAAATGTAAATATGATGCTGTAAGGAAATAAATATAGATTATGACATGAAAAAGAGTATTATACACTTCAGTATTTATGTGAATGTCTTCTGTAACACTCTACAGACAAGTAAATGGTATACAAAGAACAGAGAAATCCTTTTAAAAAGTCTTCACAGGGTACAATAGTTTGTGTGTCATGTTACTGTATATGACAGACAAGATCTCAATGTTATTTATGCCTAGTGATCCTTACTCCTGTCTTTTTGTTAATCAGTGCCCTTGTATTATTATTATTCTGTATGTGGATTTATACTAACAATGACATAGGATCAAAGGATTCAGCTTGCTTACACTGGGAGGGTTACACACACAAAAAAAAAAGATGGCCAGAATTTGAATTAGGATCTTTTATGCTCGAATAGTATTTCAACTTTGTTTGTGAAGATTTAGAGAGTGTATTCTTTCCTCCTTGCTAAACCTAATTCTGCACAAGTTGCAGATTATTCATTTGCTGGCAATTCAGAGTTAACATACATAGACACACAGCAATTGAGTAAGTGGACTCCTTGAAGGATAATTTGCTCATAGTTTTAACAAGCAGAGTGTGCTGTCTGGCACTGCTCAGGAACGGCAAGGGGAAGGAGGTAATGACCAAATTTACTGATCATGGGAAAAAATACATTCCAAAATCACCATAGAATTTGTGGAATAATACATTTCATTTATTGGGTCCAAAGAAGGAAAATCAATAGGAGTCAGAAAGTTTTCAGGCACCTACTTAACAGGCCAAATCACGGATTGTGTGGAATCCTATTATTTCACTAATCTATAAAATCATCCTTTTGGGGGGGCCTTATCAGCCAATGTCTGAGCATAGAAATCTGTAAAAGGACCTGTGATCTAGATAAAGCATCCAGTTTTAAAGTTTCAGGTAAAGTTTGAGCCTTATAGATCTAAAAATAAAGTGTGTTACTGTTAGCTTATGTATTGGCACGTGGACAAAATCACCCTAATAAAACATTGGGTACCAAGTCAGAAAGCAAGGCGATTTTTTTTTTTTTGTCCTACTCCTTTTTGACTGGCGTCGGCGTTGGTTATTCTTGCATACATTGGATGATGGAGTGGGAGGGGCCTGTCTCAGTTATGTCCAGATTAGTTTTGCTGCTAATGTTGTTATACCCCCTCCACCTGCCAAACCCGTAATACGTGTCCGGTCGTGGGAGAGGAGGGGAGGGCAGGTGACCCCTTTTCCCAAAAAGAAAAGGAAAATCCCTTGTTATTCTGTTAGCTCTTTCCTATCTCTAATCCCTGGCCTTCAATGGGTCCCAGGGGTGGAGTGATTACCCCATGCTCTGCCTCAGATAGAGGCGACCGCTGTAAAGTATGTTTTTGCTGCTGATTCGAAAGACTGTGAGGGGGCCTTTTCTATAGCAGCGTTGTTAGCATTAGACCTTACACCTGATAATTCGTTAATACGGTTACGTGCTTTGTGTATGATTGGTGCATGCGACCCCTTTTAGCTTGTTTGTACTGTTATGCAGCTAGTGTCCTCCCCAGGTGTCGACTCCTCTGGTTCTGAGAGCTCCCCCGCAGGCCCCCCAGGATGGCGCCGGGGCCGCCAAGGGACCCCTCTCTCCTCCGCCAGCGAAAATAAGACGGGGAGGAGACTTGGGGAAGATTCCCATGACGCTCCCATCCAGCCCCTCCCCCCATTTCATGCCCCCNCCCCACGAAGAGGTGGCTCCCGCAGGCCCGTCCGGGAGCAGGAGACCAGATACCGACCACATCGGGGAAGGTCCCATCCCCCTAGGCGTCGTATCTTGTGTGTTGCGAGTGTTTGTGTGTGTTGAGTTGCAGATGTTCCTACCTTTGCGTCTGTTTTAGTCCCTAAGTTGTTAGAAGACTATGCACGTTGCCCCTACCCCTCACGGTGCTGCTTATTATCATGCGATGCGCCACTGGTCTAAAAGTTTCTCTATACTAACAAGTTAGTTTTTGGAGATTTTAAATGGTCTCTTTTCATCCAAGAGGGGTGAGTCTGTGGGGAAGNTCCCTCTCGCCTCATCTTTCACTCTTTCTCCTCTTGCCTCTCCTTCTCCCCGCACCTTTCACTTGTACCTTCATGGCCTCCCTCCCCCTTTCTCTGCTTGGCTGCTGTGCATCTGTCAACTGTGTGAAGAGAAAAAAATCAGACATTCTTTATTATTCGTTCCTACATTTCCATTCATACTTTCCTCCTATCATACCTCAGGGGTGGGGGGGGGAGTGATTCTATTAGTTGTCCCCTTTTATTAAATTTTCTAAGCAAGGCGACTATTTTTGAAAGAGATTTTGGGGGGTGACCTCCCCTCCCCCCCCCCCCCCCCCCCCCCNTTTTTCTTCCCCTTAAAAGTAAGAGGGCTTTGGAAGTAGTACTTTAACTCATGGGAAAAGAAAAATCCGAAATCATTGCAGAATTTGTAAAGTAGCACCTTTCATTTTTAGGGTCAATAGAAGAAAATTGCTGCCAACAACCAAAAATCTAAGATCATGCAAGGGAGACTATAAAGATTCAATTTTTTTTATTCTGTAATATTTTGTTATAATACTGGATTGCCTCCCTTATATCATCCTTTGCTCTCATATTCGTGGTTTACTATGTATTTAGCCTATGAGCCCTTTGTTGTGTCTACAAGAAAGGCATTTCTCCAAGTTTTATCAATATTGGTTTCTAATGTCACTTTACAGTTGATGACATAACAAACCAACCAACCAACCACAAAACAAACAAAATCCAACCTCCGGTACAAACAAAATACCGGTAAGCACTTAGATCAAATTGCATCCATCTAATCTCAGTGGCGACCTCCGAATATAATGGGTAATAATTATTGCTGCCATCAAAGCAAAGGCCAAGGCCAGACCGGGTAAAGAGTGCCATGGCTGGCTCCTCTTGGCTGCTAAGGATCTGTTGTCTTTACATACACATGGAAGTTACATTTTTTCCCTCTCTATCCCCTCATTCCCCCTGCCCATTCCCCACTCCGATATTCGGGTTATGCTGGAACTTTGTTGTAAAAGACCATATATGAACTATTTTGATGCAGATATACAGTTGGTTTTTTTAATACAAAAAAAAAAAATGAATGGGAGTGATAGGAAGCAGATGCATTTGCAATGTAGCTATCCAATTTCATATAGGCCTATATTTATTGAAAGTCTAGTCTGTTATGTATAGGCCAAGGTGACTAAATAGCTCCGACTTATCTAAGCATAGGATTGGTGTTGTCATCTCTTCTCTTTCTGACAACGACTCTCTCTGGACCTCAAAAAAGATTAAAGAGGGGATAGAGGTTGCAAATACGTATAGAAGTGGGACTCAGGATTAGAAATTTAAAGAAAGGCTAGAATCAAGCCGTATGATGAAGCAAGCTGTCTGAGTCAATTTTCTATCAGAAAAGTTTTTTCATCCAGTTATTCAGTTCTTATCAGAAATTGTTTCTCCTTAAAGTTAACGTTCGTGACAAATCAGCTTTGCCTCCTTTAGGGTTTGACTCCTGCAGCAGGTCTTAGCTCGTGAGTTGGGGGCCTACTTCATCATACTAATAAAAGCTATGGAGGCTCTTGAGCCATGACATAAACATCCATGTCTTCTAAATTTCCACGAGTTTTTAACTCTATCCCTCTTCTCTGAAATCCTAACCCAGATAATCCCGCCTCTTTACATCCATCCCAAGATTCCGCAGAAACAGGAAACAAAACTACCGGTACATCTTTCTGTTTTATCCTTTCACCAGTTCTTCTTCTATCTGACTCCTCCCCCTGCCCCTACACCCCCCC
>JAWQUT010000447.1:284363-316676 GCA_033807755.1 Ellobium chinense
TTACAGTTAAATTGTTGTGAAAGGAAAATGAATTTCCTGTCCAAGGTCTTCGTCAGAAGGCTAAGGGAGGTCAATCCTTATGACTCTGTCAAGAAACATGGCTTGGACAAAGAAAAAGATAAATCTGACAAAAACTTTTGAGAGAAGGGGAATCTATTGACCGTCTGTGGAGGTATGGTCTCTTTGTATGACCTTTTAATGCAATCTCACACAGTGAGGAACACGCCATAATAACAAATGCTCCTCAAAATATTTGTGGCATCCAACTACTGCTGTATGCACTATTTAAACCTTAGGATGGCAGTGCTGTAATGCATGCTAGATGTTTCAAGTAATGATTTTTAAAAAAACAACAACAATATAGCTAGATAGTCCTATTGGTATCTAAATGATGATGTATGAAAGGAAACATGTACTGTAAATGTTTGGGTTTTTTTTATTTCATTTATGAGGCTGCCTCACTGTAGGTGAAAATTAAAGTGTCTAACAGTTTTTAGGGTACACTAGGAGGGATGCAAGAAGCATGAGGCAATTCAGTGAATCTTCATATTTTTTAGGTCAAGCATTTCTAGTAAAATGTCCTTCTCTGTTAAAAAGGTAATGCTAAGACCAATGCCACCCAGTGGGAAAGCTAATTATTTTCATTTTTTTTTTTTTGCTTATCTGTGGTTAATCTAGAAGGTTCCCGTTGCTTACGGGAGTGCACCAGGAGACGAGGATGAGGGTCTGGGTCACATTTTGCAAGTGGGATATTGTTTTTAGGTCATCTGTTGTTGTCAGCTTCTCCGTTTCGAGTCATCTTCATCAAATTTATCACTTATGCTAGTAGTTATAGTAAATATCTTCGTATTCAAAATGTTTGGCCGACAGCTTGATGTTTTTTGACTCGGCGCGACAGCACAATGATTTTTAATCTCCAGTCAGGCAAAAGCATGACCGTGAAATACAGAAATCCCCCCAGAAAGATAATTACAAAAGTCTTGCGAAATGCGTGCTGGTCTCAGTCAGGCGGACATTCGAAATTTAATTCCAATTTACATGTATGTAATTTACAATGTTATTGGTACATCGTCGGACAAGAAGATACAAATTGGCCGCCAAAGCAACCATTTAATGCTGCCATTGCTTTTCCATAAAATATTAGCCAAATTGGAAGTAAGGATTATATTAAGCGAAGGAATGATAGGTCCACGGCAACCACCCCGATTTTCCACAATTCTTGTTTTCTTTCCCGCCTTACCAAGGGTCATGGTCGGTTCACCTTCACCACTAAGTGCCCTCGACTTAAGAGTGGCAAGCCATAGACTAGCCAACCGTATGAAAGATAGCCACTTTGGTCTGACTACGTTATTGTGAAGGCTTACCGATTTGATGTGCCTCATGACCTATGACCATACGATCAGATGTCAAGGTCGGGTTGATCTTGGCTTTTTATTTTTATCGGTATCATGTTGAATAAAGAGTGTTGCAGACTCGCATCGGTCACTGATTGAACAAGAAGCTGGACATAATATTTACCCCATGCTGGAGTAGCTCCATCACTCCCCCCCCCCCCCNTCAGAAATAAAAGGGTTTTTTTTACCCTTTTGTTCATGAAAGCAGTGACCGCGGCTTCTATAATAATATGTAATGCACAAAAATACCTGTACATGTATTCTTATTCTGTGACACAGTGGTGCCTGTTCGCGCCCTGGACACCCGCAGGTTTGCGACACCCATTCTCGCGCTCTGATGTGTGGGAAACAAGAATACATAGACAGATTTAGTGGATGTGTAGTGTAGGTTAATTATTGTGTGAGCGGAGTGACTTGGGGCAGCCAGCATTTGAACCGACATTACAATCCACGCTGTCCAGTCCAGCTGAGGTCTTGTCCCTTCAACGGGGTTAAATCGCTTTTCACAAGTTGTTGGGAAAACTTTTGAAAATTTGCTTTTTTATCAAACAGTGGAATCATAAGATTTTTTTCTGCCACTGCGTTAGTTTCAATATCGTGCATAGGGAAAAGGAGGGGAAAAAAATCACGCTCGCTGTAGTGGAAAGCAGTGAACAGAGTGGCAAAACTGCTGTAAGGGTTAGTATCATCAACTCAGCCAGCAGCAAGCAATGTCAGCAGATTTGCAGATTTTGTTTTTATTTTATGGTAGCCCAGGGCACTGTAGGTCAACAGATTAAACTCGGCAGACGCAAGGCTTGTTGATTATTTAATTTCCTAGGTTTTTATGTCTCAATCGGTATTGATGAACACAATGAGACAAGGGTGGGTCATTGTTTTATGAAGCAGACTTTACAAAATGCCCAGCTAAATCCGTGTTTTTCATAGTGCATTGTATACTATTTCATTAGGGGTAGTAGTAGGCTATCACAACAGTTTGGATCGTGCGTGTCAAATGCGTGGAAAAATGACTGCACCTTTTAAGGGTGTTTGACCTCTGAGAACTGATGGTTGTTATGACCAGAAAGCACGTTTCAGTTTGAAAGTTTTCGATATGCTGCAGTCGACGCTGCCCAGTTCATACTGAGTCAGCAGATTCGGTCCCATTATGATTGTTTTCATAATTATAACACAGCAAATTTTAGATCATGCAAATCGTAGACGTGACTTGCTGAAATGTCAGACCATGGATAGTATTGTCGTAGTTACGTGTCACATGAGATAATGTTCTAATCCAGTAATAGATAGAACGCACTTGTCTTAATCTGACAGTCACTGCCTATCTACCACAGAAGTTAACAAGAGAAATTTAATACTGTATTGTATAGCAAGGCATGTATGATAGGTAGGTCAATGCTAAGCTATAGCACAGAGCGTGCTATATTATATAATAGCATAGAGCAGACTGGGGGAAGCCATATTATAATGTCGGCTCCGTAGAATTCCGTTTGCATCTAGGATGTACGAAGAAAGATAGCAAAACAAACAAAAATTTCTAGGAGAATGATGATTGATTGAGATGGGATGAGGAGCTGGAGGCGTCAAGTTCTGGCTTAGAAGCCATTGAAGTTTGGAAAAAAAAATGAAAATATATTTCAAAAACTATGTCATATTATACATATCATTCAGACTACAGAACAATACATACCACATACATAGCATACACAATATGAAATACAAAGCAAAGATAAGATAATACTCCAATGATTTTACACAGCTGCGGCATCAGCTGTTATGCATGAAAAGGCCTAAGCATTGTTAGTTTCATGTCATGATCGGCTCCTCTTTGTCTCAGGGCTGAACCCACTCACAATCATGAAATTGATGCAGATAATGTGTCTCATGCGTTCTTATTTCTGATACCATTTTTTTCAAAGCGCGATGTTTATATTTTCAGCTCTTTGACCACATCGCTGACTGTATCGGAAAATTCGTCTCAGAGCATGATCTTGTGAACCATGTTCTCCCCCTGGGGTTCACTTTCTCCTTCCCATGCCAGCAGGAGGGGCTTGCTAAAGCCCGCCTGTCCAAGTGGACGAAAGGTTTCCGATGTGAGGGTGTGGTTGGCGAGGACATCTGTGAGCTTCTGCAGGAGGCCTTGCAGAGAAGAACGGTGAGTGCTTGACACATACATGTAGATTGCTTTGTTTTGAATAAATTGCATCTTCAAAAGTCATAATGACATTTTCCAGGGGCCAGGACTGCCTGTTTTATTCTGTCTAACTGGATTTACTCCTATATGAAAGATTAGTTAGGCATGGTTTTCCTGATAAAGGTGGCAGTTGGGTCTTGCAGTCTGCTATTTATATCTCATTTTTAATGGCTGCCTGCCTCAAAGGTTATTCCACATTATTTTGCTGTCTAGTATACAGTGTTGCTGTGTATGGTTTAGAATTATATTTTAATGTTACATTATAGGTTTGTATACTTTTTTTTTCCAGTGACAAGAGTGCAGCAAAGTGTATTACTGTATCTTATTCAGCTTGTTGTTCTTATGGAAAGTAGATTCAGACAGCCCATAACTACATGCCCTCACCCCACCTCTCTCCTTCCAAAATGCTACTGTTATAACACTATATTCTCCATATTATCACCTTCACTAAATCTATGAGAGGCTGTAGTATATAGCCCAAACAGGCATTAATCTACAGTGTGTAATTAAAGATTGATCAGTGGGTGGTAAATCCAGCCATTATACAGAGGCTGCTCCAAAAAAGAAATTACTGCACTGCACTTTAATGAAGTCGGAGAGAGAGAGTGAGGGAGTGGAGAAGGGGAAGTGAGATTTAATAGTCTATATCATGCTTGGCAGGATGGTTTTAAAAGTGAAAAGAGGGACAAAAGTATTTCAGGCCAGTGTGAAATGGAAAGCAGAAACTTCCATGTTTCCTTTTTTATGGCCCCTACCTGCAGTAAACAGTATACAGTATCCAGAGATGGTGACCAGTATAATAAGGTACAAAAAAAAAAAATCCGGAAATTTTATGATTACACACGCTCTGCTGTGCCACATCTTGGCTTGTTCCACCTTGTTCACACGTGCGTATGATAAGCAAAGGCCATAAACTGTAAAAAGGATGTGGTGAAGGAAAAAAATAGTGTAACCTCGCTGTGTTAAGGCAATCCATTACTCTTCCCTGGAAGAGTATAGTGCACTACTGTGGTGTCACTGTCCTTTTCAGATTCAGTACATTTTACAAGCACAACTGCACACCAGAGTGCTGAACACTGCAGTTTTGGTTTTTTTTTCGTTATGGATGGTGATCTAAGGAAAACGTTATCTCAAAGACATCCGTTGCTTCACAACCAGATTTCACACATGTACCAAAGACATGTTAAGGCACATACTTACAGAGAGATTTTTTATATAATGTTGTTCTCAGGAAAAAGTTAGGTGGAACTGAAGGGAAAGGCTGTCTCTCAAATGAGAATGAACCTCACAAATGTAAAATTCTTCTGTAAGTACGTGCATTACTTTGTCTCAGATACACGTGTGAAATCTGATGGCCAAGCAACGGCTGCAGTTTGAGATACAAGTTTCCTAATATCACTACCCACAACAAAGAGACGTGCACTGTTCAACATTTTAGTGCGTAATTTTGTATGTAACTTAACTGAATTGGAAAAAGGGCAGTGCGCACCACAGTAATGCACTATACTCTAAAAGGATACAGTAGTGGATCACCTTAAGGAAGAGGGAGAGGAGGGAGTAAACTAAAATGGAGAATGCACTGTGAGCAACTTCACAAGATGGAGAAACTCACGGCTGTCTTGATATAATCAAGATAACCGAGTTACAGAGTTTATTTTACGCGAGTTGGCTGGGCCGTCGCTATCCATTAATAATAGTGCCTACTGTCTTTTCCCCGCTGGCCTCCCTAGTGATATAATAGTGTAACAAGCTCATGGCCATGCTAAAATCATCAGCCATAGACTGTGGGAGCTTCATTCTCATTTCCTGGTCATTTCGCAACGAACCCGCTAGCGCATTATACCATCTTTCACTTTTAAGTTCCCTCTCCAAACCTCCAGATATTCTCTTTTGATGTTGTGATTAATGAACATCTCTTTCGTGTTTATGTTATGAGCTGTGGGAAAACCCTGTCACTTCGTACATATATATGTAGGGGGACTCGGAGCCCTGATGATTAATATGTTTTCTATGATAGCTTGATGACTTGCAGCATCATTTTCTACCCTGTGCCCTTACTCATGTCCTCTGATGTTAGAAAAAGATAATCATAATCACATCTCGCATAATAGCTCCTACAGTGCAGGCTGCCTGTCTCCCCTCACTTGCTGTTGGTCGCTTTCTGTACTGAAATAATTATTTCGCTGAAAAATAATGATGATTTTTAATCGATCGCTTTTACGGTATTTTATGTTCCGCCTATACTGCTGGTTGATGCTGCCTAAAATCATTAATGGCAAGGATGACCATGGTGATGGTAACGGTTCAGAAGAGGTGTTGGGGGAGAGAGACTGAACGAGGAGAATAACAACATATCGCTTAAGAACGCTTACTTTGTTATATTACAAATACAAGCTATATACACTGCCGCACACGGTTCGTGGTGTTGGTGGGGTTGCTGTACTTTGTTATGATTTTTTTTCCAGTTTTTTTTTNNNNAGGGGGGAGGAAGGGGCGGAAAGGGGCCGCATAAATAATGCCCCAAAAAATCAGAGAAAAAAACAAAACGACCATTATGGCTTTAGCTGTATATAGACACTGTCTAACAGCACTCGTTGATCCCATTCCACCCGTGGTTAACTGAAGTTGTGCGGAAACAGCTTGTAAAGATTCAGATTTAATGTTCTTTTAAGGAAAGGAAGTTTCCAGCTACAGTACTAACTACTATGGCCGATGACATTATTAGGTCAGTGGGTCAGACTGGCAGTTTGGGGTGGGTTGATAGGAGGTCGCGCCGATAAGGGCAGGAGAGTAATATACTGCAAGCAGAAGGTCGAAGCACTAGACTTGAGGGTAGTCTAGTACTGTAGTAAACTAATAAATCGTACCATGTTGTAATAATATAGCCAGCAGCGTGAACGTTAAACAAAAAAAAAAATCATGTAGGCACTTTTCAGGGGTATGGTCTCTGGAGGAGTCTGTAGTTTGAGTAATCAGAAAGTAAAAGCCTGTGGCCGTATGCACAATCCATACGTGAATAAACGTACTGCGTTAACTACAATGAACACTACAAATGTTTAGGGAGTTTCCTGTGGTTACCGCATCGCGTTAACTATCGTATGGATCATGCAGTTTGGTCAATTTTTGCAGTGTGCACATATTTTCTTAACTAGTCTAGGCTTGTTCACGTCAGGCAGGTCTCCACGGGGCTTTTACCCATAGCGAGTTGAGATATTCGCAGTCCCATTAAATAGTGTATGTGAGTCTAGAAGTTATTATTAAGCTGATTCTATAGGGTTATATAAATTTACACATATTTTGGTGTCATGTTACTGTGGTAGAACTTACGCCCCATATTAAATGCAGTTACCCGGTATCGTTATTATGAGTCGCAATTTGACAATTCTGCGCAGATCCGCCTAAATGTGCGACAGACAGTGAGCTCTTTCTTAGATAATTTAAAAGAAAAAAAAATGGCAGTGTGCCAAACTGCAGTAAGCATGTGTATATAAATAGCCTATATTTGTTTAAATGTGGACCTCAGCCTTGCCCTAGATATAAAGATCACTTCTTTCATAGCATGGAAGATCCTTGAAGCTCAGGCCATCATCGCTTTCGCCCATCTCCCGGTCCTTTGTTGTTGTTGTTGTTGTTGTAGTAGTTGTTGTTGTTTTTGTTGTTGTTTGTTGTTGTTGTTGTTGTTGTTGTTTGGATAGGGGAGGAGGATCCTTTCCCACTAGCAATTTTTTGAAATCTTAATTTGAAACATGGACACTAGTTTGTGTGTGCTCAAGCATGCATGATAGGCAGCCACAGCTCATCCCTTTAACAATATATGAACAAAAGTCGGCATGTTCCTTGAAATTAATATAGTTGTACAACCTCTGTGCTTGATACTTGATGGTAATTATTATCTGATCATGAAAGTGAGCGAACTTAAGATCCTAAGAAAGAATATGTCTTTCTTCCATAGGTTTTAAACAATTTTCTTTTCTTTCATACTTCATGCCTCTTCATAACTTGTAGAGATACAATGGCTTCGTGAGCTTGACTAACTTAAAATGGACTGCATACATTCATTTCTCGAGTTTCCAATAAAATTTAAGGTTGGGAAATTGGCAGAACACATCAGAAAAGGCAAGTCCCTATGAATTACTTACATCCCAATATGAGGTGAAACATGATCATGAAACTAACAGGAAGAGGATGTATCCCTTTGTTTATCCCATGGTCGAGATGTGTTCAGGAGAACTATTTATAGTAATCAGCCAGTTACCTTTCAGTCCTTATTTTAAAACAGTCAATATGAAAGAAAAAGTCACCTCTGTTTCTTTTATTTTGGTGCCTTCTCTCTTTCCGGTGAGTAAAAGATGGCAGGTGAAGGCCTGAAACTTTGCCTTATAAGAAGAGATGTTAGATTTTCAATGTTAGAGCTTTAATGTAGATAAAGATACATGTAAACTTCCTGCTGTAGGCTGTTGTTTTTTTTTAAATATATTTTATATTGATCACCATCATTGCCTCCATTGTATTTTAATTTAACTTTGTAGCATGTATTCTTGTTTGTCAGAGAGGTAATATTTCTGCATGATTCAGAGATGGGAGAGAAGAGCTTGATATGAAGATAGTGTGCAGTATGTGATGAAAGGAGGTCATCTGCAAAATTTCTTTTGGGAGGGGGTGGAACTCACCCAGTATGTCTCACAACTGGCTTTGACCATTTAGACCATGAGTGATAGAATAGTTTCAAAAGTAAGAACTGCAACTTCAACCCAGTCAACATTTGGGGGGAAGGAGTTGGGGAAAGGGAAGGGGTAAGAGAGAATAGGCAAGTCCTTTTGAGAGTGGGGATGAAATAGCTGTGCATGAGGCTCAATGTTCAGCTAATGGTCAGGGTCTGCAAAGCAAATCGGATGAACAAATATCACTAGCCACTGCCCAAGCATTGAATATCAGGCGCTGCATTCTTATCACAGACACAGTCTTATTTAATGTGATTCTTCAAGGCCTTATCAAATTTTAAAATTTTTTTTTCTCCCCCCTTTTTTTTTGTCCTGCAGAACTGCAAAGTGGAGATAGTGGCGGTTGTGAATGATGCTGTGGGTACATTAATGTCTGCAGCACATGGAGATCGTAACTGTGAGATTGGACTGATCCTAGGCACAGGTTGTAATGCCTGCTACATGGAGTACCTTGACAATGTAGGAACATGGAAACATGATGATGAGAAAGACCACCATCCCAAACAGGTAGTGTTGATAATGTCGTTACACACTATAACTCAGCTACGAAAATGGCCAAAGTGAAGACTTACGGTATTTTTTAAATACTGATACCATATTGTTCATTAGGTCAAGACTCTAGTCTGACAAGTTAAAATTATCTGCGCTATATATTGTCCTGTCAAAGTTGCAGTTGCAAAGATACACACTGACTGTTTTTAGCTGTGTTATAAAAATATTTCCCCACCAGATACACTCAGAAGTGTAAAATATGACTTTAGGCCATTTTTGAAGCATAGTGAAAACATTTTACCTTTTGAGACCATTTCTTTATCAAATTTTTCAAGGCTCAAGATATTTGTTTGCCTATGCAAGGTATTTGAAATACCCAGGTGTTTTTGGTATGTTCCCTTATATTATTAATCTCTTTGCTACCTCATGTTTTTCAAGTGCTGATGTCTCAGAATTACAATGAGCTCAGTAGCCTGTAAGTGAGAAAGGTTCATTACCTGTATAGGAAATACCATGCATAGATAAGTCTGTTACGACACAGGAATGCTACCTCCAGGATGTACTGGGATACATAAAAGCTGTTTTGTAGCAAAGGATAAGCACATACATATACATCATACATGGCAAAGGGGCTAACTGTGATCCTTTTTTTTTTGCTCCATATTTGAGTAATGGCTGGCTCAAATTTTAGCACAACTGAATGGTTGGCAGAGATATACCATAGGACATCTTGAATTCAAATGTCATGGGACCATATGTAATTCTGAGTTTATGAGGCATTTGAATTTAGTAAATCTGAAAAAAACAACAAAGAATTAAAATGGGAGTTATTGTTGTTTGATTTTTTTAATCCCATAAGGAAATTGGTTTACAATGACATACAGTGTTAAACATCTTGATCATAATACAACCACATAGAACAGTACACATCATACATGTAATATATAACATTGCAAATGAAAACATTACAAAGTCATTGCTGATTCCTTACCCACCCCAAGCTCTAAAGTGATGTATTCATTTACATCTGTGTCGAGTGGGAAAAAGGGGTGTGAAGTATCTTACTCAAGAATGTCTCAGCATAAACCTTTTGGCCCCCAAGTCATACACACAAATCTTAAACTTGACAGTATTCAGTTTGATTTTGAATACAACTCACAAATCACACGGCCATACTGTCCCCTTACATGTATAAAAGAACCCGTCAGTTCCATTACAATAATAGGTTTTCTCTGTAGTTTTGAGGTTTGAGGTTGTGAAGTCTCACTGAATTTGCGTTCTTACCTGGCCTACTTGTGCTTACTTAGTTTCATTGTGAAATATCTGTTGTGTTTGTTATCAATGAAGCTTGAGCTAATCCACTTGTTTCATGTGCTGGAAAGTTCTGGTCTTGAAAGAGAAAAAAACAGGCCACTGCATCAGACCTTGGGTCAAGGCTAACAGGGATAAGCAGTAGGTCACAATCTTAATGGCCCTTGTTAGTGTCAGTTAGTGTAAACAAGATAAATATCAGAAAAGGAAAGTGCACTGTAGTTCTTAATTGTCACATACAGAATACCCCATGCACGGGGTCTTTCTAAAAGCATTTGCTCTCTCATAATTATCAGTGAAGGTCGTGGGATTGATTTATATTCATTGTGATAAGTCTTATAATGGATTTGGTGGGATGATGATAAAGGATATTTGGTGGGATGATAAGAATTGTCACTGATAACGCACAGAAAAAATGAACCCATATCCCAAGGTAGTTTGTATCATATTACATTGTAGTTGTATGATTTGTAATGGTTGATGGCAATATTTCCAAGACCAAAAAAAAAAAGTGACATATGGTTGCAAAAACTTGATAATTGAAGCACAGTCTAATACACAGTCATCAGATTCATAAATTAAATCTCTACCCTGTAGGCCCATAAGTAAGGGAAGGAAAAATATTACTTTGCATAAGCAGCTAAAGGTTACAAAATCATTGGGTGGTAACTGATACTCAGTATAAATTACAAAATATGAAAGTAGCTAAATCAGTCAGGCTTACAACAATGTCATGAACAGGCTCCAAGTGTATTTTGAATGATAGGAACAAACAATTGCCATCATGATTTTGTTTCAAATGGGAAAGATAATATGTTCTGCTAGTGAACTTACTGTTCTCTGTTAATTTCCTTCATTCTCTGTAGAATCCTGAGAGTAACTTAGAAGCCATTGTACAAGCATCACAAATGTTGACTGAATTGTACGGTTGATTCAGTCAGCTCTTCGAGAGCGCAGAAAAAGTCATGATTAAAAGGAACTGCAATTATTCAGTGACTCCCACCAGAAAAAAAAACCCAGCTTTTTGTTATGTGGAAAATATTCTGATTAAACTGAAGTTTTGATTAATCCAATTATGATTAAGTAGAGTAGATTGTTTTACTGGAGAGCATCTACACTCTTTCCATCTCAGCAATAATTCTTGACACAGAATTCGTTTATCAAGAGGTTTTGAACTTGTAGGTACAGAAGACATTCTAATGGAATCGATCCTTTCAATTGCGCACGGTTAGCGCTCTGGAGTAAGATGATTTCATCCCAACCTTTCATGTGTACCATGATACTGAGAAAACACTTACCAGGACTGAGAATCAGAAACAGATTCTTTGTGTATATTTAAAATCCTGTCTCTGTTAGCAAGCTTATTATAACATTTTATGTCTAAAACATACAGGTAATACAAATTGCGTGTGCAGTAATTTATTGTCTTTCCATTTGACAGGTTATTATTAATACAGAATGGGGAGCATTTGGAGATAATGGTTGCCTGGGCTTTATGAGGACAGAATATGACAGAGAACTGGATACTTTCTCTATCAACCCTGGAAAGCAGGTGTAAGTATGAGTGACCAACTGACCATCATAGGGAAAAGAAAGAGGTTTAGCAGTTAAACCTTACATTTCATCATGCTCATGGAAAAGATGAACTTGGAATGCGGACTTTTAGGCTCATTAAATTGATAGTACATGTATTAGAAGCTCTCAGCTTTAATCAGTGCTTACATTAGGCTCATGTCCTCCACATATTTAAAAACCAGCTACTCTTTGCAGACAACAATGGCATTAGAGGAAGGTAGGCCAAGGGAAACCCCTATGATTATTGTAAACATTTTGACCCTGTTCTGTCAACATAGTTTTTAGTTTGTGTTGAGCTTTTAAAAGGTTTCTTGGTCATCATAGGAAGCCTACTATGTCAGTTAACTGTTCTGTGATCAGCCAGATTGGTTAGCCACTGACAAAGCACATGCAGCTTGGTGGCTTCACATGATAAACTTACAATTACATCAGTGATCAGTTAGGGATATTATTGAAGCAGCTATAAATCTCTCTTAAGAAACAGTAAGAAACCTTGCCCTATTTTATATTTCTTGCTGTGTCCTGACATCTCTTGATTGTGTGCTTTCTGCTCTTCTTTGCCTTTCTCATGTTTGTGTACTGTACTCAGTGTGTAACATTTTGATTTCTTTCTGATTTCTCTTCCCTGTTCTACCTAGCCTAGAAAGTTTTTCACAGATCAGTTCACTTTGCTGTTTTTGACTACTCCATAATTTTTTTTTAACCTAGAATGGAGAAGATGATCTCTGGTATGTACATGGGTGAAATTGTGAGGCTGGTGCTCGAGAGACTTACACATGAAGGACTTCTGTTCAGAAGTGTGGACCGTGATTGCTATCTCTTTGAGAGGGGACGATTCTACACCAAATATGTGTCAGAGATTGAAAGGTAGGGAATTTATCTGATTCCAATTTATGCTAGGTTGTCGTCAGTTTGCTGGAAAGAGGAACAAATACCATGTTCTGTTTAATAACAGTTGAGATTTAGATAATTGTCCAAATCAAATGGGGTAACTAAGCTTTTTGAAATTTCCTGAGTGAATTTGTTGTTCTGTCACTGAAGCATAACGGAAATTCTAGTATAGGAAGAAGCTCAAAGTATTTATCGGAAATAAATAGTATTCATCACAAGTAAAAAGCTTGGCCTTCTGTCATACACTGTTACTCTAAATACTTTTTGCTGTTTTGCTCCAGAACAAAATAATCTGGAATTTTTGCATTGTTCATCCACAGTGACACTGATGACTTTTTCCGGAATACCAAACAAGTGTTGGATGAATTGCACGTGGAAAGCTACACAACTGAGGACTGCAAAATCGTCAAATATGTATGCACTCTGATTTCTGCGCGGGCTGCCTTCCTTGCTGCAGCTGGTAAGTTGACTGTAAATGGCCATCATCAAAATTATTCCCCCACTATGGTAGCAGATTTTGATATATTTTAAGAGGCTTAAAAATTATCATAAGTTTTGGGGTCTCCCTTCCATCTTCTGATTAATAATTTTATACTGCTTTTCAAAACAAGGTTTTACAGCTGTTACATTCTTTGTGTCACTGTTATTGCAGGATTAGCAACGCTGATCAATCGCCTAAACAAACAAGACATGACAATAGCTGTAGATGGTTCCCTGTACAGATTCCACCCTCGGTTCCACAACCTCATGTGCCTCAAAATTAAGGAGTTGGTTAAACCAGGTCTCAAGGTATGTTGTTAAAACTTGTAGTTTCTACATTTCGTTTTCATTACTCTTTAAGCCAGTGCAGGCAGGCATTTAATCAGTCTTCTGTTAGCCTCAGTGGCAACTGCGTGCTGCACAATAATCCCTGAATTGAGCCAGTTTTGTTTTCAGCACAATGTGAATCCGACATTTTGATACTGAGCCAAAGTGGGGAGATGAGGAGAGGGGGGAAGAGGAGAGGGGAAGGCAAGGGTAGTCTTTTATTATCCTGAATAAAACAACGTCATCATTTAACTTTTGCTAACAAATTTTGATTTTAACTAAACAACAAGAAGCATTTAAGCATGTTTAAATGGTGAAATGTAGTATATAAGAGGTGATATCCTTCATATTAATGTAAACCATTAAAGTATTCTTCATATTTAGGCTAAAGGAATTGTGATATTTAAACAGTGATGGTATGCTAGTATGTTATGGACATTGTTATGCAGATTCATCTAATTTATGCCTTTAGGCTGATGATCATGAGATACTTTAAGTGATACTTGGTCTTCTGTCTATTCAACAGTTCAAGCTGTGCTTGTCACATGATGGTAGTGGGAAGGGAGCAGCTTTGACAGCAGCAGTGTCTCTCAGGCTCCGCAATTTGATGAAAACACCTGTTGAACCAAGCCATCAAAATGTGGCTCAGCGGGAAATGGTGACAGTGCAAGCATAGATAGCTGTAGATGCTCATCATGTTCGGGTTTGTGTGGTGCTTGCTGATTGATGTAAGAGGAGATTGAGTGTTCATGTGTTTGAGAGAAATCGACAACAACAGAGAGCTATGGCTGAGACAATGAAAGGGCATGAAAGAGAACAGAAGGAAGAGCTTGATAATTGAGGAAAAGAATGTAAAACACTTCAGGACATCTTATTAATATATCATTTGTGCAAAGCTGATTATCAGAAAGCATAAGCTTATTAATTTTTAACAGTGTTCAAAAGGATACATTTTGTTTCATCAGCATTTGCTTGCAGTATAATGTAATGGATAAAAGTGTTCTGTTCACATAATTATTGAGCTCTTCAGTTTTATACAATCCAGAGTGAATGTTTGTTTTTTAACTAGTTATACTGTTGATGTACAAAGAAAACTTAAATGACTATTGTTACCATGATCAATGCATTTGTTATGATAGCAGATATCATAGCATGGACAGTTTGAGATTACCATATGTGATCTTCTGTTTAATGCCTTTTCTCCTCTGCATAATGCCAAAGAGTTCCACACTGAAGTATTCATCTCATTCTGTGTGATATAATTCTGACTCTAACACCTCTTTCCGTTTCACTTTCATGGTGAGAAAGTCATTAGTGCAGTCTTTTCTTCTTCAAACATCATCATTCACTGCTGTGCTTTTCTAGAAGGCACACTTCATTTGCTACCAATGAAGCTTTTATTTTCAGTTATTTATAAGATATGATTTTCAGTTTCCATGCTGCTATCTGTTTTCAAATACTCGCTCAAAAGTGTGTTGTCCTTAATGGGAGGCATGATCTTTTCCTAGAGATTGGAATACATGTTTGGGCTAAGATTACTACCCTTAAGGGGGAAAAAATTGCACCATTCAACACTTTGGTGGGTAATTTTCTATAGAAACTTCAATGCATATCTGGTGATCAGTTGTGCACTATGTTTTCTGCATTGCAATGTCTGGGAAAGGAATGTGCTTTCCCTTAATGAGCTCCATCATTTGCTTTAAGGTTGACACATTGCTTCTCTATATTTTATCATGACACCAGTGATTCTTGCTGTAATGTTGTTCTTGGATAAATTATTATTTTTTTATCTGTACTGGTCCCTCTATGTTGATGATATTGGAGATTTTTACTCACAATAGTTAAGAGGGGAAGTTGGATGGTGAGGGAGCGAGGAGGAAGCATTTAAGACAGGCAATATTAGCTTTTTTGCAGATTGGATAAGACCCATTAGATATTGGATAGAAATGGGGAGGAATGAGGGATGGGAAGCACCTAAGACTTTGGCCAAAAGTTTAAGAAAGTGAGGCACATGTTGACATAATATTGAAAAATTCACCGAAATTTTTCTTCCATGAGCACATTTGCAAAAACATGTGTCGAATCATGCTTTGCAGTATTATGCAATAGAAATTTTCAAAATCAGAATGAGCAGTTGTAAAGTAGGGAGAAGGTAATATATAGGCTAAATATTTGAAGCAGGGATGTTTGTACTAGAAAAGCTTTAATAATATATTGTCACTGTCTGATATTATTGGATCTAGCATGGTCTTGTGGAACTCACTTTGGAGTCATCTATAAAAGATCCTTTTCATTATCTCCATCCTGACAATATTAGACAGATTTTACATATTTCACCAAGAACAGACATTAATATAACTTTATTTCATAATATGTGTATTTTCATTATTGGAATAACAATTTTGCATAAAACACCATTGAACCTACTAAGTTCCACAGCCATGATTTGTTTTTCTATCATGTACTGTATGTATACCCATCATGTGATTTGACTTTAGATAATATTATAAGGATGCATACATCATACCTTCATACACAATGATATATGTTGAAAAAGAATGATGTAACATAAGAGTGGTTATATTTGTCAAGCAACATAATATGAAGTTTCAAGTTTCCAAATAGTGTAAGCCCATGTGGAATCTCATTGCTTTGGACCTTTTAGTAGTAGGTGAATCTTTATGCATATTCGTTTCTGTTAACAACAACATTTTCTCCAGACTGCATGATAACATGATACAATCCCTGAAGTTCAAAATCCCCCTAAAAATACAGGGAAGAAGTGCCAAGCTCCCCTTCTTTCCTGCTCTCCAAAGTTTGCATTACTTGAGAAAAATCTAAAATTCCTTTAGATGTGTACAGAGTCTCTCCTCAGATTTATGGCATGAGGGGAATGTGTTCTCCAGCTCATATGACCTGGAGAGAACATTGGAAAAGATGAATATTGCAAGTTTGAAATAAACAATTAATGGTATAAAGAAACTTTATGTGAAAATATGCCACAATAGTAAAACGTATGATTGCTTCTAACTGGAGTCCTACTAAGTACTATGATTTGTTGTATGAATGATTGTGCATCAGCTATTGTGTTGCTGTTCTCTGATTGTGAAGATTCATAGTTCCCTATTAGTTCTATGTTAAAGCATTGACAACAGATAATTAATCAATGGAATCTCAATAGCTGTACACTATACCAACAGAGACCTAGTCACACAATGAAAGTTCAGGGACCCAACTATCAGTGCAAACCTACAAAGCCTACTGGTCTATTTTACTGTCAGATTTAGATTAGTGATGTCACATGATGAGACAGTGTTATACCTTGTCGTCATGGGCGTGANAAGGGTCCACACAAGGCACAAGTGAAATAGGACTCCTCATTATTTTTTTCAAAACAGTCCATGTTGACAGATCTGTCAGATGTTTGTAACTTTTATAGCCAAAGATATATTCTTAAAAGGCAGTAGTAGGTCTCTGATCACACGTTAGCCTGGATGAGTTCTTGATATCTTGGTGACTGTGAATAACAATTGTCAGCTGTATGCTTAGCAACAAAATACAATAGCTGCAAAAAAAGTGTGCAATTCACAGCTGCTGGCAGAGTAAATACTTTCAAGCTAAGGTCACATGCCACTGATGATTAATTGTAAGTGGAAGGCATTTGCTGCTGCAGACTGTATACTTTACTTAAGTTGTGAAAGTTTCAAACATCTCCCAGTAACAGCATGAGAATCTGTTTCATACCAAGAATATGATAAAACAGAACTGCCTGTAATAATACATGAATGGAAAAGGGCATTACCAGTATTAACTCATAGTAGAGCCACAGTAATAGATTGTGAAAATCCAAACAAGGACCCTGACAATTTCTTCCAAAGCCCTTATTTACAACTTAGTTTGTGTTTCATGAAATTGTTTTATTTGAAAAAGTCTCCCTGTTTTGTTTAATGTTGTGATGATTCATGGAATTGTCTGGTGCATAGGAGGCATTTGTATGAGTTCAGTGTACTGTTTCAATGTTGCAATCTTAGTTTAATGTGGTTGATGTGAAATGTTAGCTCTGAGTTACCTGCTGTTTCTCATAAAATGTATATGGAGAGTTTCTCTGATGGTTCCTCAGAATTACTTTCCGCAGAAGGGTTCTGAAAAACTGGCTGTTGATGGTCTTTTTAAGTATTCAGAAAATGTTACAGTGTGTTACTGTGTTCAGTATATAATATGTTTATTTTCATTAATATTGCTAATGCTTTATTGCATATTATGGAGTACTTGTGTTTCCAAAGTGGGCAAAGTATGACATTTCTGTTGCTATGGATTTTATTGCTTTTGAAGGAACTTATCTATACCTCATATACGTCAAAAGGATGTAAAGATCCACTGCTGTGTGAAATGAAAATTAACGGGTGTTGCTGCTCTCATGCAGATAGTAATGGCAATGAACAGAGCTTTGTTGACCATATCTTGTTGATTTTGATACGTCTGTGATGGAATAATTATGGTGTGAAACATGACCTGACGTGTAAATTGATTTGAAAAATGAAAAAAAAAAATGACAGTAGCCTTCTTTTATAATCACATTTCCCAGACTATCGTCTTCATCTTATAAACTTTATCACTTCTTCAGTTCCAGCTTTTTGCATGTAACTGACTTTTCACTGGAGAAAACGCTATCTGGAGCATACTGCAGTGTTGATGTCCAAAGTCAGTGCACCACATCTGCTGGTCATGATAAATTTGCCCTTGCTTACCTTTATTATCCAGTCTTAATCTTTTCACTTATTCCATTGGGAATATTAGTCAAATTTAACATTCATCTTCATAACTGTTGTCATCACCATCATCATCATCATCATCATCATCATCATTGATTATGAATAATATATTAAAAATATATATTGAGGAACTGTCTACCAGTTGAATCAGTCATCATCATCATCATCAGGTGATCATATTCGTGATAATAACTTTCTGGCTTCTGTGAATACTGTGAAATATGAGGTTTTCCCATTGCCATGCTCAGTTATATTTCTTGAATGTAATTTATTATTCCTTGAATGAAATAAACATGCCTGTTCTTTGAAATCTTCCACTTTGCTCTATAATTTTGTTAACGTGTTAACAGTACCAGTAGTGTAATTGTATTATGCAAGGTTTGTGCATGCGTGCCTACGCCTACGTGAGTGAGTGCGTGCATCTAACACAGTGGCAATTTTTTAGCTCCTTTAATACTATAAAGTGCATGCGAACTGAAGCGCCGTAGTTTTTGTTATGGCAAAAATCCACTGAAAGTAGGCTTTAGTTCAGGGATCTACCTGAGTATCACAGGTCTTTTCTATGGGCAATTTTCCACAAGATTCAATATTGTTTCGTCGTACTTCTGAGGTGAGGACTAGATCTAGGGCCAGACACTTGCACAGGTAGTATTGAAATCATTGTTCTCAGCCAACACAGCCAGAATATTTTGAATAGGACAACCGCTCCTACTGGGACCAACGAAGGAATGATGGATATGATCTTCGGCCCTAGTAGACAGCCTGCAGTATACAGCCTGAATTCAGATTGTGACCTCGCAAGGTCTCTTAGTCTCCATACGTGCTTGAAAAAACGTGCACCTTTACGACAGCACATTCTACGTGCTATAAATGAGTCTCTAATAATTTGTTGCTACAAAGTGACTTTGGTAAGTAGAGATATTTTTCCGTGTAGTCTAAGTGCTTACCGGAACCTGTTGGTAAAGTTTATTCATTTCATAAGTTTCGACCTTAGTGACACTTAACTATCCTCTTCCTCGTTATTCCCGTTCCTAACTCCTTCCACTTCCTCCCTTTCCACCACCACCGAGGACCACAAAGTTCCAAAAGTAAAAATTTGAAGCAATTCATTCACTGGCTTTGACAAGAAAGCTTAATCGAGATGACCCCAGGAGGAGAGTACAAAAGTTTGGCAGAGTTGCTGATGCCTGGATATTCGGGAACGTCTCCAACATTATTATGGTGTTTGTCCACCGCCAATGTGAAGACATCCTGTGCCGACAACAGCTCGTTGTCACAGGCTTCCCCCCTTTTTTTCCCTCTCTCTTGTCGTACGTCACATCCATATTATGTGGACCTGAGAAATACATTTCTCGCAGCTAACTGGATACACGAGGTCGACAGACTTGAGTTTATAGGCTACTTTGTCATGCTGCAATACGTCCTTGACGCCTTGACTTTATTCGGTATCTCTGGACTTAATTTCTCACCGTCTTGTATTCTCTTATTTTATGCAGATGTCAAAACAAGGCGTTGTAAAGGTGAAATGAACATGGGTGCTCATTCGCTTGGCATGTCAAGGATGAACATTATCATGGCAAGGTCAAACAACTGGTATTGGGCACGTTCCCGCGGGTAGTACCATATTTTCAAAATTGAGATCATTCCAGCATTTCTTTTCTATTTACAAGAAGCTCCAAGCACACTTGAGTTTTCTTGGGAGTTTCATGTATCTAGGCCCTTCCTCGGGATCCTCCAGATGAAATCAGTGGTACTCATGTTGTTTCAGTCATAGACAGCCACGCTCAGCGGAGAGTTGAGATGAGAGTTTTTGTGTGTGTGTGTGTGTGGGGTTTGTTTTTTTTTTTTTGAGCGATATCCCTGATATTAAACCAAAAAAAATAAAAGAAATTGTTAGTGAGACCGACATGACCGGTAGCGTGTCGCACGGCAGCTACACAGATTTCCTTGTAAACGCTGAACTCCCGATTCGATCAGGAAAAGAAAGCGCCAGACGACATATTATAATATTAAAATAATATCAATGTAATTTCTTTTCAGTATCCAAGTCTGTCATACAAGCATGGTTAAATATTCATTCATTTGAAATAAAGGAACTGTCCAAACATCATTTTTTTTTTGTTTTGTAAAGAAAACAGATCATTAAAGACACATTACATATACTTCAAATATATGGGACATCTCTACACTCCAGGGAGAACTTAATTAATGACAAAGAACCTGCAAACGGTGAAATCAATTACAGCATTGTTATCGTTAATTTATGTGATAGACCTGACAGGATGACCCTCCAGTAAATATCCTGGGGAGGAGAGATGCGGGCTGGATATCTGGCTAATGATCTACCAGTTGCATATTCTGTTGTAATTATGCCGAAAAGTATAGGCTTAGCCAGCCAGTAGACTGAGGAGCTGTTGCCAGACCGCAAGTGATATGTGACAACGATAGGCCAGCAGAGATTCGATACCGTGTTACACCAGAGGTCGGCCATGGCAGATACCGGTATCTCCCAAGCCCGACCTCTGTAGTACGGTGTCGAATCTCTGCTGACAGCCTTGGGGCTCCCTGTGAGGCCGAGACCTAAGCCAGCTGTTGACCATAACTGCACGTGCTGGATCAAGTTGAATAAGTAGCTTATGATTATGATAAGATTACATTTGCCAGTAGTTTTTGCGACCGTTAACTCAACACTTCTTTATTGTAGTTGTTTTGTTGTCGTTGTTGTTGTTGTTGTTGTTCATCTTCTTCTTCTTATTATTATTATTGTTTTTATTATATTATTATTATCATTATTATGATTATTATTATTAAGATTCGGATGAGTCATTTCAAGCAAGGATCTTTGTGTTTTCTCTTCAGTATAAGACGCAGAGTTTGTGTGTGCGCACCTCTTCTGTATATCTGATACAGGGATGGGGAAAATTAGGCATTGCCTTTTACGAACTGTAATAGATCTAGGCCTACCTCTTAGCCCAGTATAAATGGCTGCTTTTATGATTTTTCTTTCTAATTCGGGTTGTCTATTGATACCACAGTCAGGATTGATGAATGACAGCCATCCCATGACAACCGGCAGGGAGACCTTCCAGTTTGTAGCTTACCTAAGAATGTGTATCTCACAACAAATTTATATCTTCATTGAGCTGTAACTAGCTCTCGCAGTCGATAGTGCTAAGCATCTTTGCTCAACAAACATTGTGGGCCTTAGCTTGCTTCCCTCCCCCTCTCCCTCCCTCCCCCACAACTCCCAAACGGAGTTTCTCACATCTTTGCCATGCTTCCACTAGTTCCACACCCCTCCCCACTGTAGACTTCTTCTTTGGGAGACATGTTTCAGAGTTTCGATTGGGGAGAGGGGCAAAACGCTGTTGAAAGTAGCCTGGGAAAGAGTGTGTGTTCCTACGACTTTGTCGAATGAGGATGTTAATGAGTCTAGACACTTTGACACAAAGGTAAACTTCTCAAATTCTTACCCATTCACATGCCTGTCTCAGCTCTGGTTAGCGGATTTCATCACTGAATTAACGTTTTAGAGCTGGGAGAAACTTATCACTGTATGTTATTTTTAAACATAGGATCGATGAACATTGATCGTTAAGGGTTATACGATCAATAAAGATCTAATATAAGTGTTTAAATCTGGTCTTTTACGCGAAAGCTAGCGGATCGCCTCTCTGTGTTCACTGGTTGGCACAAACTCCAACCAAATACTTACAGTTCACCAAACTGGGCGCGACAGTTGGTTTCATTCATGACTCTGGATCGATTCGAATAAGTTGGTAAGAAGCATTACATTTGAAATCAAAAATCAATTCAATCAGTCTTTTGAAAATCAAGCAGCGATCCTTCACCTTTTACCGCAGTGGACTTGATGTAATGAGCCCCGGTGATGCAAAGTTCCCTCTTTTAACGAACATTGCAAACCGCTTGACCATGGATTATCAATTTATAATAGTAGGATGTCATTGATCTGCAGCCTCTTGCGGGTTCTTCCTCGCTTTGCATTCACTGCGCAGTAAATATTTCAAGGAGGAGGAACCAACTTCATGCACTACAAGCCAACTTTGTATATGCCCATTTTATTTCATTTTCAGCACAAATTACGGATTTTGGCAGGAATGCTGCAGCTGGCAAGAAAGTGCTAAGAAATAAAAATTTGGCAGCTTGTTCTAAAAAGAAGCAGGGGTGTGATACAAAAAAAATTCTCGTGCTTTTCTGTGTTCTCACTTCGCTCATAAGTTCTCGCGCACGCACACACAAATACACACACACACACACACACACACACACACACACACACACACACACACGCACGCACGCACCCACACGCACGCACAGACGCACGCACATACACACACACAAACACAAATTAAGCTGCCATCAGTATCGGACAGAATAGCCAATGGGAGTTTTTGTCTAGTGACTTCTCATAATAGCTCATATTATGATTGAAACCAGATCGTAAGACATTTCGTTACCATTGATGGGGAGGAATGTGGAACCAATCTGATATTATTTGGAAAGTGTCTAGAGATTTGTCAGAATGGCAGTGGAAGTTCCATACTAAGAACATCCGAATAACCTTCTAGAAAATTTTCTGTCCCTACCGGGAATCGAACTTAAACCGTCTCAGCTTGCCAGTTGAACGTGCTTCTACTACACCATATGGGTACAAATTTTACAGCCATCTAAATCTTAAATACTGCCTGAATATTGTTCCATAATCTCACGTGTAAGATTAGTGTTCACCTCTGACCACAACCATTTTCAACTGCACATATTATTATGAAATATCAAATATTATGGGACAACATTTTCATGTATTCTACATAGATTTATTATTACATGATGTAACTCGGAGCGGCTGAGTTCGCAGGCCAGCAGATTATTCTCGTATATATACGACATCATTTTTGAAAAGGTTTCGCATTAGCAACTGTTTCGAGTTTAAAAGGCAGCCAGGCTCAATATTGTTGTTGATTCGATAGGAAGATCTCTTGTTGCCATTTTTTTGTTGTTTAAATTCCAGCATGAAGCTTCCTTTCTGTGTCGTCTGTAAGTCACCGCTTGGATGCATTTTTCCGATTAATGCCACTCTGACCAAAACTCGGGGTTTGAAGCCTGTGGACTTCCAGTCGCGCATATTGTGTTAAACCTTACATTTCTTGCTTCAATGGTTTTATGGAATGACTGGAAACTGCAAAATATGTCTTTCTTTAATTCACCGATGGGAGCACATATCAGAAAGTTGCACGCAGTTGTTCAGATATGATTTCACAAAATGCCAGCCAACATGAACCAGTGTCGGACTTTTGCACGAAGCAATGTCAGTAACAAAAAATCGATACAATGCTATTATTTGACTGTAGCCAGGTAAGTTGTAATTTAACGGACTGAATGTACAGTATTATACTTTACACTACATTCACAAGTAGAACCTACTTCTAAAGAATCAACTGCCAAGTGCAGTTTTAAGATAACCAGATAGGTTTTTACATCTCCTGTAAAATTTGGATTTTGGCTTTTATCGAGAGTTTGCGCTTAGGCGACGGTGTTTAAAAGGTCACCGTCTGGGAACACTGCCACGGTTAAAAGACAAAATGCATAGCCCTCGAAAAAGCAACACCACTGCTTGCATCATCCTCTCCGACGAAAACAGACCGAATTTAGGTTCACTCCTCTTCACCACATCAAATTATCTATTTCTGCCATTCCCCCGATTGAAGAAGCGAAGTAAACATTGCGAAACTGACAGTTCGCAAGAATGGATAACTTGGACAGCAGTCAAGAATTCTTAGAAGATCGGCTTTCGTGACGTCAAAGGTTGTTTGTATGCAGCTTCTGAAACCTTACTTTGCGCGAGCGATAAAACGGTCAAAGTCTGATCTATTCATAGAGCAGAGAGACAGCATGGAGGCCGCCTACACCAGGCATGTTTTGCGTTGTGCCTGGCGAGGGAAGGATGGAAATCATTGCACGAGAACAGTCTCTCTCTCTCTCTCTCTCTCTCTCTCTCTCTCTCTCTCTCTCTCTCTCTCTCTCATGTAACTGTTACCAATAGATCATCTGTTTCTTTTCGCTTGCCATAGGCAGACAGACAGACTGAGAGACACACGTTATAAGGACAGAGATACTGAACAAGACAATCTTTGAAGGCTTATCTCATACTTATACAATCTACCGCGGATTGCGAGATAATCTGTATCTGTGGTGGTAGTGTTGTAACATAGCCCAGTCGTCCGAAGGAGCCAAACTTCGTAGGTCATCGGTTACTTATGACAAGGCGTGCCAAAATCTTTGTGGCATCAACTTTGCATTCTTCGTTTAATTGAAGAGCGCATGGGAGATAATGATTTTTGTTGTTATTATTTTTTTTTTTCGTTTTCTAGCAATCCCGTATATGAAATGTAACCAGGTGGCAAGTGGCAAGGTTATTAGTATAGTATTCATTATTAAATTTTATATTAAGGGGGAGGAATGTGAGTCCAGTATGATAATTATTTTAGATAATGTTACATAATTATCTATGAAAGTGTGTCACCAGGGATTTGACCAATTACTGTGAATGATATATTTTGAGAAGATGGGCCGAAAAAAACCTACACTAAACATTTCTTGTCCCTGCCGGGAATCGAACCAGAGTATCTCAGCTTGCAAGTCAGAAGGTGTTACCACTACACTACAGGGACGCTAACTTCACAGCAATTCTTAAATACCTACTGCTTGAATATGTTCCCTAACTTCCACGTGATGGTCTAATGCTCACCCGTGATCCCAACATACTTCCCGACTGCTCACATAAAAAGCTAAAATGAATTAGCTCTGCAAAGCATGCTGCCTTCATGTCCACTTTTATCAAGGTCATAATTATACGCTTTCTTTTATTCACCTAATATCTAAGCAGGGGTAAGAGAGTATTTCAACAGATGTAAATTTGGGACACATACTTAAAATCAACTATTTCGGTTTCTACCAAATGAAAAAAATAAATTCAACTGTAATCAGTTTGGGCCAAATGTCGTAGAGAATGACTGCTTCTTTCGAATGCCCCTATTTTCTGGCAGGTGCGTTTGTTGTTTTTTGTTGTTGTTGTTGTTTTTGGTCATACAGAGGTGTATATTATCTAAGCCTATAATGAATGTGAACCATTGTGTATAGAAAATAGACTTGGTCACCCGAACTCTGCCTCCTTTCTCTGCTTAGTAGATTATGACGTAATGGAATATTCCCAATATCATTACAGTTAAGCAATCATTTTGATGCACTGCATTAATAAACATAAATTGCAGCTATTGCCTAATGGCAGACGTGGCCGACTTTACGGACAGGCCTCAGCGTTTAGCTTGTGCTCGGAGTTTGCTCTATGACAAGCGAATACTCTTGTCAGGTTAAGATGCCCCAAAGACGACTGAGATCCTTGCGATGTCATGAGTGCACAAAGATCATGCTTATCTGGTGGGCGAGAGCTCACTCCGTAGTTCGAAATGGGGAATTAATGTCACACAGAGTCGATTGTGTGCGGTGGAGACTGGGCAGCTAGGTCTAGGACATTTGACAACTCCACCGACTTAAATTTTCAGTGGTAAACACAGCCCATCATTGCAGAAGGAGCCCAAGGTACACTGGGCGTCGCCAGTCAGCGTGAATCCAAAACATATAACAATTCAACAGTTCGATCGTGGTTTTTATCTTAAAATGAAAACATGTTTTTGGAGCATGATGATGGATTCAAAAAGTAATAATAACAAGAATAATATTGTCTTGAATCAATGATCCCCCTTTCCCACTCATCTTTTGACTTGACTTACATTATCAGAATCAGTCAGCCCATCCGCCTTCCAGTAGCGGGAGGAGGGGAGGAGGAAGAAGGGTTAATGTCAGGGGCAAAGAGAAGGAGACAGAAAGAGGAGAGAGGATGAGAGCCGATTGGGGTGAGTGTAAGAGAAAACACAGAGGGGGAAAAAAAGAACACAATTGAAGAGGACGTACCATTATTGATGGAAAAAGTTATGGGAAGGGATCCAGGGCGAAGAAAGGAGAAGGGGACGGCATGACATCATTGTCTCGCTGGTGGGCCCTTTTATTCGCTCGGAGCAGCTGTTGCATCCTCAGCAATGCTCTAACATTAAGGCATGCAAATGGTGTAGATGGGACATTCTGTCAGCACTGTGACCATATCATCTTTTAACATCTCCCTCTTTCCCTTACCCCCACCAATTACACGTACTACTAATTATAAACAAAATCTTGTTCCAGACACAATAGTCTAAGATAATTTTCAACAACAGCAATAACAACAACAGCAGCAACAATAATAAAACTATAAGCGAACAAGACATAGACCTAAATAATTATTTTGTCTGTAGCCTTAACCGTAGCTGTGGGGTAAAACTATCCATTTTTTAAAGCAAAAAAGTAATGAGTATACGGTGAGCTCACAGCCTCACAGTGTGTGAGTCACACCATATCAGACTACCCTGAAAGATCTTGTACTAACCTATTTCAAATACGACTTGTTTGATCTCGTGGCTGGCACTGATACTTAATGCCACAACCAAGCCTGTATTTTCTTGATGCAGCTAAAATGTAGTTTTGTGTGTGTGTGGGTGTGGGGAGGGGTGGCTNNNNGGGGGGGGGGGGTGTGCTGCTTTGTGTGGGAGAAGGGAAAAAGCCATGGGCATATAAAGGATGAAATGTCAATAATAACCATCAGGTCAGAGTGCTGCGGCACACTATCAATACTTGTACTCTTGTTTCCTATGTTTTGGTTCTTATCTAAGTGAACTACGCTGGCTCAGTGCTTACAATACAGATAGAGACAGGCCAAAAAAAAAAAAAGGAAAGTACGACCTTTCCTCGCACCACAAACACACCGGTTCAGTACTGCAGTATTGCGGTGGGCTGTGCGATACAAAATATTTATCCGCGAGCTCGTTCCTGACCCACTTTTCAGCCTGTCGGCGGCCGACAGATCCAACCTGATGGGGTTTACCGGTATGATGCAATCTTTGTTTGGGTCAAAGACATCTGCGCACTTGGCCTATTGATAGGTACTGATATTCGCGAAAAGTCAGAAATAGCTTTTTTGCGAGGATCTCTTTTTTTTTTCCCCCAAGCCCCGCATGATAGCTTTCTTATGACAATGTGTATCATGAGTACAGAAATCTAGAATATTTCGGGGTGACATTACAGGATCGCCAAACTGACGGTGCTCGGAATTAAAATAAAGTCAACTGGAAAAAACGTCAATCCTTCCTAGGAAGGAAAGAAACCTGAAAAAAAAACACCAAGTAAACTGGTAAAAAACGTCAATCGGACAAAAAGTCAATTCTAATGTTTCGTAACCATGAAGACAAAGGTGTGTAGTGAGTGTGTGTGTGTGCGTGTGTGGGGTTGGGGGGCGGGGGTTGGTTGCCTCATGAAGCCTCAGCCAAAACGGTATCGAACCCCAAGCGAGTGCTACGTCTATCCCGGATGGGCAACATCGATAGCCCCATGTCGCGTGGTATAGTGTGGTATGATGCGCTCACGTTCTGCATGTTGCGCACTGTCTTCGTCATCCTCGACGACCCTGCACAAGTGAGAATAGGTATAAAAGTACACCTCTTCCGTTAGCCGAATATAGATCTATATATATGGCCATCTATTTTATCCGGTTGACTTTTTTTCCGGGATTCCAAACTGACAACCCTGCTTCGTAATAACAGACAAATTAATGTCATACTATAATCGACAGTGTCTAAATAATGAGGGATAGTAACTAGGAATAACCGCATTTTGCATCTTTCCCGCCTTTATGCAAATTATCATTTTTATTTTCCGTAAGGAATAATTATCGCAACTCATGCTCATCTCGCAAAATTCACGAAAAATTAGATAATCGGGGGGAAAAAACAAAACACTTATGTAGGAAGCTCAGGTAGCCTGCCCAAATAATAAGGCCCAGGTCCAAATAAGGCCCACTCCGCTTGTACCACAAAACTATGACACACAATGAAAAAAATACTGTCAGTTCCAACAACTGTAAAACGCAAACCATGCACCTAATATATTTGGTTTCACAGCTTCACCTCATTCTGGTTCAAAGTGGGCGTACATACACAATGGGGATAATTTCGTGACCCAAATATTTTCAACAATTATAAATTTATTGACAGTGGCTAAATATATAGGATCGCCCTAATAAGGCCCACTGAAAATAGGGTCTGGGGCCTATAATGATCATTGATAGTTTTGTTTTGGTTGTTGGTTTTTTTTTTCCAAATTTTATTTACCGAAAAGGAAATGTTAACCCTATTTGCCACAACAAAAGCTCTGTGTGAAGTCACTATGTAAACAATTTAGCTAAACTTTACTGTTTTATTATTTATTATAATACTAAAGCTCTGCACTCTCACTGTGTGTACAGCATCACACCAGACCCTCCATCAACAGCAATAATTATGCTAACGCGATAAGGAAAGAGGTAATCATTGAAGACTTACGCATCACCCTCACCCCAAATGTCCAAAAATATCTCCAGTTTGTCATAAAACTGACAAGCATTTTCATTTTTTTTTGTCAGATCTGAATAATGACATATGCACCCCGCCATGGGAACTGGGAGTTATTATGTTTTCAAAATAATAGTTTCCTTGTGACCCCCTAAATCAACTTGCGATGGGAAGGGCAAAGAGAAATGAGAAAAAAAAACAACAGTTCAGCGTCAGAAAAGCAAGATTCTAACTGGTCCTGTCCAGTGTGCAAGAGAATGTTGTGGGTGACATGAGAAGTTGTGAAAGTTGTGGTGTCTGGTTCCATGAAGACTGTGTTGGACTGATAGAAGACGATGACTCTTTTGTGTGCACTGAATGCGAATTTAATTCCTTTGTTTGTTTGATATTCTTTGTGTAAATAAAGACGTCGCTTAACTTTTAATAAAAGTTTAACTTCAATAAAACACCATTTTATGTGCATCACTGAAGCGGGCCTAATAAGGGCAAGGGTGCTTTAATAAGACCCATTCCATTAAATGTATTAACCTTTAAACACAGGTACCCAAATATGCTTCAATAGTTCTAAAATTCCATTTAAATGTTGTTTCAGTACGAGGAAATACAATAAACACAAAGTTTCAAAATCCTTAACTACCTTTTTTTTTGGTTCAAAACCTATTAAATATAAAAGGTGGACCTTCTTTGGGCAGGGTACCACAGCCTATATCCACGCAAAGCCTACCATAGTCATTGTTGTACTTATTGTTCTTCTTCCATTGTTACGGTATCGACAGATCTAGAATCCAGAATAGCGTTAGAGGACTGTCGATAAAAAAAAAATATATATATTCATTAAGAAATTCCCGTATTATCTGTTTTGCATGGCTGTTAACTCTGCTTCTTACTGACAGACAAAAAACTGTAATCGATCACGTCCAAGAACTAGGGATAGTAAATAGGAATAACTTTGTGTTTCTGGTGTGGATGGCCGCCTGCACATAAAACGCTTTCTTGATCTAGTATTGTAGTAAGCTCTGTTTAACATTTTGAGCAGAACTTTGTTGTTGTTTGTTGTTGCTGTTGCTGCTGTTGTTGTTGTTGTTGTTGTTGTTGTTGTTGTTGTTGTTGTTGAAAGTAATGTTAGCGAGTCAAATTCAGCTCGCTAAATTCGAGAAAATTGTATCCTCGCTGGAAGGGATGGGGGGNTGTTGTCGCTGTTGAAAGTAATGTTAGCGAGTCAAAATTCAGCTCGCTAAATTCGAGAAAATTATATCCTCGCTGGAAGGGANAGACTCTACAGTTGTGTTGATTAGTTGATAAGTTTGTGATGACGATGACAGTGGGTGGTTTCATGGACTAATGGTAGGTTAGAACCACTGAGTAGCCTTTCGTTATATGAAGCAAGACCAGCTAACGACAATAACCTGACAGTTCGCGATCCAACGTCATGTACAACATAACTCAGTTGTGACAGGGTGATTGGGAATTTCCAAATTTGACCGTTATAACTTTTCGTATTCAAATGTTTAGATACCGAGCAATCTCATTTTGATTATCTGTTTTGGGGTTTGTGGGGTGGGGACGGGGGGTGCTGCTTGCGAAAAGGCTGCGAAAAAGCTGAGGATGGGAGAACTCGATCTGCAATTTCGTTGTTGGGGCCAGATGGTCTACCACGACTGTTGTGTCTAAACTAGCGGCTGACAATGACGAATGCCAAGCCACTAACAGCTGGGATTGAGTCGGCACAAAGACTAGGGCCTTGAATTGTTGTTGTTTTCAACAAACAGAAGGCCAAAATATAGATTAAATTACTGTGGCATTGTTTCATTCATTGGCCCACGGCTGAATTTGTGTGCTGTGTGTTGTTTGCTGTCTTCCGGCAATGCTAGTTGCTGCTAACATTTAATAAGCAACATAAAACCGCCGTGGTGCTACATGGTTAGCAGATGAAATAACTTGCGACAGGAAGGTAAAGCACTGAGGTGAGTGAGTGAGGTCCTCCATACGCAAGGGGTCCAAATCTAAGATCTTGTTTGTCTGCCAATCATTGCGCGTTGTGAATTCGAAGCGTAAGCCGCAGATAAAAGACTATTCCAGCTGGTTTTACAGACGCATCAGCTGTTAAATCATACTAGTTCTAGACTAGTCATTCGAAAATTTTCACTATGTTTTTATGTCATAATAGTCGGGTTTTTAGCTCTTGCAGGTCAGCTATAATAATAATATAGTAATTTCATCAGCGACAAAGAAGAGGAGGGAAAGGGTATTTAGAATTCTGTCGTTAAAACCGGGGTTCCGTTATAACAATGACTGCAATTAATTGCTTTCTACCATAGACTGGCAGGAGCCATCCTTGTGGCTCAGTTTAAGTAAGGATTTTAGGGGGGCAGGGGTGGAGGTGGACAAAGGTTGAGTGTAGGAAGTTGGCGCGTCGCGAAAGAGGTCACCTGCAAATCATTTGTGATCCATCCCGTCCCCCATCTTGTGAGAAATTTACATGACTGCGCTCAAATACCGTACATCACAGACCTCCACCCTTCCATCCTTATGCCATTCTAATTGCGGTTCTTCCAGTCAATGACATTTAGCTCCTGTACAAATAAAAGGCAGAGCTAACATTTTTGTTTAAGGAGGTTTTATTTTAACGAGTCACTCAATGGGCAAAGTAAACTTTATTGAAGTGTTTAGTATAGTACCTACAGAACTGAACCGACTTAGCGAGCTGTATCATAATGCGCAATGTGCTTTTACAGTCCTGCGCGCTACATCTCTGAGAGTGAGGGGGTGTCTTCATGAGTTCCTGTATTACGTCAAGAGGACCGCAGGAGTCCTTTCCAAATTGAAACGTCAAGAGGATTAGAGGTCTATATTAAAATAATATGCCTACAAGTCATTAGGCCTTTCTATAATGTGTCAAATGGATGTCCTGTGGAGAGAAAGACAGATTTGCGAATAAGACAGGCTTCTCTTCTTGTTGTTAAAATAGAGCTATAGGGCCTTTTCTGTGGTATGATTAATTCTGAAAGACTGACACGAGGTTGGTTGGGTTTGGGCGGTGTTTATAATCCTCTAGAGCTGTTGCCCAATTGGGAGCCTTCCGAAAACCCAGACGTATTCTCTTCGATGAGAACAGCAGGAATAAGTTTTAAAGGTTACAACTTGTAGGCTACTGCTAGAGACTGGTTGGGTTTTCATGGCACTTATTATAAGTTGTATATAAGGTCTACTCCGAGACCTCCAAATATACAGAATAATTTCTCATGAAGAACATCAGAGTGAGGTAATGAGTTAATTGTATTAAAGGATCTTCCTTTTTCACAATTTACGACTTCCACTGCGAAAAACACAACAGATATTGGATATGAGACTCCTGTGTCATATCCGAATAGAAAAAAAATTCGCAAATCATTAGAAAGATCCAGGTCCAGATGGGAAAACAGCAACAGTCTAGACAGTCTGTACTTAGCAGCCTTTTAGAAACGTTCATCAAGGTTCGCACTGAATATTTTTGGCTTCTGTATAATTTGTCTTCTCAGTATTTAGGGTTGCCCCATCCCGCAGACAAGTCTATCATCCAAGATCCTGTTGAAAGAGCAACAGACAGTAGTAGCTGGCGGTTAAAATGCCATGTTGATGGGTAACAGATAATAAAGTTCATTGGAGAAGTCACACTGACATTTTAAT
>JAWQUT010000447.1:322898-339307 GCA_033807755.1 Ellobium chinense
CCAAACCCCTTAAAAAAATAATAGAGCCCCAAAAAGACGTGAGACACGTATTTGCACACAAACAGAAAAAGTCCTATTTGCCCCAAAACAGAAAAAGTCCTATAAGAATTTTTATATATACATGTTTTTGAAGAATGAATACGCCAGGAATTTGTTAGAGCGATCTGTCAATAATTACACTGCCGTGATGTCCGGTTCTGCTAAATTCTCATTCGCTGTCATTGTGAGCTTTCAGTGTGATCTTTAAACTATTTCAGTGTGAATCGATCACAACTCCGGGCCTCTAGCCATAGGTCCTCATGTTAAGTTGACGCACTGCACTCAGCTGAAGCCGACGAGCGTCAAAATAGATACGATGGAGTGGGAGTAGGATTGAGGATGGGGGACTCATGTTTTATGATAATACACTACAGTGTACGTGGTTTCACTCTTGTAGTGCAGTACATATCTAATAGTGTATTCATTTAATGACAGGACAATCCAGCCAACCACTTGGTTACTTGTAATGATAATTTAACTCAGCAGCGCTGGTTCAAGGCTCGCTCTTTATGACCACTGCGACGTGTGTCGCCTTCGTGTTAGACCTAGAACTGTCATAAAGGTCAACGTAACTCTCTGGTGTACTTTCATATAGTTGACTACGAGGAATCGACCTGTTGTTTCGAATGTCACGATCTTCCACGATTTACAGTCAAGATGATTAGAATGGGGCAATCCTTACCCTTTCTCTCCAACAATATTTCGGAATCAAGGCCCATATACCGTACTGATAAACATAATCTTTCTTTCTACGGACTTCGCAAGCCAAGAGCACCAAGAGGATACTGAAGCCAGCATATTCAGGTTGAAGGAATTTGTCTCTAAGAAGGCATGAAGACATTGATGTTATCGGAAGGAATCATGCCAAGTTTTTTTGTTTGTCGTGAGGAAGCACGCAGGACCCTACTCTGTCCCCAGCAGGGCTAACTCTTTAGTCTAATTCCTGTTATAAATCGCCCCTCTGGGCGCTTCTCTATGTGGAAGTCTGGAAGACTTCTGAATTCTCCACGGAGTGCAGCTCTCTTTCCCACCCCCGCCCCCATCATTTTAATTTATTACTATTCACTTCCACAATGGAATGTGATGCCAAAGTGTTTGAAACGCTATGTCGTTGTCTCGGAGTCTGTCCATAAACTGAACAGAGCGGAGTTAAAAACGTCGCAGTCGATATATTGACTGATCTTTGTATTACATCACCTTAATGAATTTATTGATTTTTCAAGTTCAAAGCTTCTTCTCGCTGCAGGTTCTACAGATCTGTAAGAACAAACAATAGGAAGCTGATAGTCTGGATGATTTCATCGAAGATACTTCGAGCATAGGGACCCTGGATCTGTGGTTCACAATGGGATCATGCGCTTTTTCATCCTCCCTAGTCGACTCAGCAATATGCTATGTACCGGTATACAGCCTAATCACGTCACCGATGGCAATACAACAATGTAAAAATATGTGCTAGATTAATCAATAACTTCATTAAATGATACCATTGACAAACCATGTGGAAATGTCAAGCGTCATAGCTTCCAAACTCACAAACAGATCAGCTTCCCATAAGTCTAGCCTTAACAACAACAACATTAGGGGCAAGATACATTATTATCTGTTTTTTGTACATGTACATCAACCTAATGACATGTGTTGCATCTCCAGCACATAAATGGACAGTGCTGAGTGGTAGGGGAAGT
The DNA here is from genome assembly GCA_033807755.1 of Ellobium chinense. Classification (NCBI taxonomy): domain Eukaryota; kingdom Metazoa; phylum Mollusca; class Gastropoda; order Ellobiida; family Ellobiidae; genus Ellobium; species Ellobium chinense. The sequence continues at coordinate 324,626 of JAWQUT010000447.1, forward strand.
GGGGAGGGTAGGCTGACGCTTTCATCTTTGCATGGCATTGTCCAGCAAGTGATAGAACGCTTTCTTTTTTTGTTTTTTTCAAATTTGGTCTGTTTATTTATCTCTATCCATTGGACTGACATATCCATCCAATGTTTATTTTTACAATGCAAATATCGAAATCATATTATCAAGGATATTATGTAAGTGATAAAACTTAACGAATCCCCTAGGCCTATAGGAGTAGGATGGTTGCTAACTTGCTAGACAATGTGTGATGTACCGTGCATGCTAAAAAAACTCAAGACCAGATGCCTTTCATTACTTCTGCAAAGAAACTGATATGTAAGCTACGATGATCAATAAGAATAGCATTAGCAGACCACACTGGCTGTATCTGGATTTCAGTATTGACAACCAATTTCATCTCTGTAGATCTAGACTTGAGAAACAAAAATTCTGTAATTGATGATTTCTTGCGGATTTGGCTCCCAGGGCACTGACTTATTCATAGGGTGCAAAGAATGTACTACGTTACAGCCAATGATAAAGCTTTTTTTTTTTTTTTTCAGAGTATTACCTCTATCAGGCCGAATGTCAATGAATACAAAAAGAATTAGTCGCCCTGTTCTTGTCTATCTTTACCGAAGGGCTCAAGCTCAGGTGGCCGCTTGATCGGAAAAGTAAGTCTGTCTTACCCACAGTCAGCGCCCCAACATGAGAGGGGAAGTAATCGGTAAAAAAGCTATAAATGGAGGTTCTTTGATCCGTCTAGGTGTTGAGATCTGTCTTTGACACCTATTGTTTTTATATTCTTTTGGCCCTATTAACATTTTGTGTTATTCTAAATATACCACTGTGATTTGGGGAAATTTCTTCCATGGAGGTTAAAGTATTCCTTCTGCCCGATCTTTTAACGGGAGGAAAAAGGGGGGGGGTCAACGCCCAAATTTTTCACAAAATAATGTCTTTCGAAAAAGGTCACCTCGAATTCTGATTTGGTCCCCAATTTTTCATTTGGCTGGTTTGACCACGTGCGAATACATAGGCCTACACACTTTTTTTTTTTTATCTAGAAGGCTCAAATTGTACCTCAAACTTTAAAATTGGATGCTTCATTTAGATCACATGCCATTTTACACATTTCTACACTGACACTGGCTGGCAGGGCCCCCAAAGAGAGGGATATTATATATTAGCGGTTTAATTGGGTTGTACACAATCAGTGATTTGCCCCTCTAATAGGTGTAACAAACCTTGAGGATTCTATATACACACACACGTGTATTGTCTGTTGTGGAGTAAATGATGTTGATATGGGTATAGTCTAGTCCCCTCTTTTGCAAAGTACTTTGCAAGCATATCCTCATTCAGATGACTAAAAGATTTGTCATTCTTAACTGTTTGTGTAGGCACAGCAAGACACAGGCCACACCAAGATTGTGTACATTCTAACATTCTTTGTTGAGCATTTTTAATCATTTTAACCAGACTCAAAACATGCTTATTACGAAATTCACAGGATGCCTTGGGCTGCTCCGTAGTCAGCATATCCGCAAAGTCCACTGAACTGATCTAGCAATATGATTGCTTTGGAATTTGCATAATGTTTTGGATTATGGTTAATTTTAATAAGAAGAGGCATGTATAAGTGTATTTCAAACATTTTCTCCCAAAGCTATCACTACCAATCTTTATAACTCCCCCCCCNNNCCCAATGCTCAAGGATATCCTATTACATGGAAAAAGGTGTTTGCTTTGATATTTAACTTTCAGTTTTGAACTTCTGACAGTCTCACAGTATGTGTGAAAGTAAAAATTTCACATGTCACATGTGATATCTGTCATCCTGCAGACCTCCATTTTTACCCACTGTTTACATCAATTTATTATCAGCTGGAGCTTGAGTGAATGAAATACGTTTCACAACACAAATATTTACTGCAGTAGTGTGATAAAACTCTTCAGAGTCAGAGACTTCATCTTCACCAAAGCAATTAATGTAACAGCAGCTATGCATACAGCCAAAACTCCTTAACTGCCAACCCTGAGACCCTGCCAATGTTGGTTTCATAAGGAGGTTGATGGTTTAAAGAGGTGTCAAATCAATATGAACTTGTTGACATAAACTTCTACACTATTTCGATATTGGAAGGAATTTTAAGTCCATATTATCCAGTGTTTCATGTGCCAAAGGGTTACGGACACAGCCATGTGCGGGGGAAAAGGATGATGGACATGCTGGGAGATTGAGCAAATGAAATACATAGTGAGGTGGACTTAGACTTCCTTTGAGCATCAAAATACAAGTCCTAGGGAAGATTAAATTAGATGACTTCAATTTTGTGGGTTTAAAACAATAAGTTCATTGTATCTTGATTTGTAAAAATCTCTTTATATGGCCAAACTCATTACAACAACAACTTTGATAGGAACCCAATGGTGGTGTATTATGAGGTCTGATTTGGCAAAAGTGTTTGTGAATGATGGACAGTGGAAGGCAGCAAAACAAAGTGAATTTCCTCTATTTTTAATTTGTGCATGGGTAAAATGTTGGCAATGCACAAGGTTGATGATACAGTGAAGAGGAGAGCAGTATAATGAGGGTCAAAGATTGACTGTGGCAGTCAACTCAATTCAACACAATAAACCAAGGCTAATTCACTCTTCTGTTGGCTGAGGTATTTAGATGTGCATTGCGGTTCCAGAGAAATAATGCAGAAACAATGAACAGACCAACTGCAGAAAACATCTTTGTTATCACAACCACTCCTATCCTAGTGAAAAATCCATAACTTGCATCATGACAACAGCTGTAAAGGTTCATTGCCATCGCACAGTCTAAGACAGTGTCATGAACTAAAACTACAAATTTTAATCAAAAGCAAAGGCATGTCTGTCACTAAGAAGATAACAAAGTACAAAGCTGTGAAAACAATATTATGCTCTTTATCTGATTATTTAATAGATAATTTAACCAATGCACTAATAATATTTATATCACAGAAGTAACCTAATCTATAGTGAGATATCAAATATAGTTTTACTGCTCACAGTGACATCATAAACACATCCCTCTTATTATCAATTTCATACTTTTTTTTGTTATTTTCTGTTTTGCATTTCAGCTGATTTTAACTTCCTGTAAACAGATTCATAAACATTCATAACCTCTGCTGCAGTTGGTCTTCCATCAGGGTTTATATCCTTACACTGGGAATGAATGTTAAATAGAAGCAGTTGAAGTTTACTGGCACTTGCTATATCTCCTATAAGAGCATTGCAGATATCTGGAACTTTCCAAATATCAACTTTTTCATCATAGTGAGGCATATGGTCATCACTGTAACTGAAATTGTCATAAGGCCACAACTGCTCTGGGGCCACAAAATCCCCATGAAGTTCCCTATGGCCACACTTAACTAATACTCCAGACACTTTATCAACCAATGGCAGAGCATCCATATCACTGAGAACAAGTGTTAAATTGTCTGTGAGTAAGAACTGACTCAGTGCTTTCTGAGGGTCATTTGCATCACACAGCACACGAGGGCCATCAGGATGTGTATGAAGAATAACTAAAATTTGTACAAACTCTAGACACAGTTTAAACCTAACCGTCAAACTGTCAAAGTCTTGAAACTGGTCTTTCAAAATGGCATGGACTTTATCAGCAGATCCTAGTGGATGGAGTTCTGTGATAATAGTAGGTGTATTTTCAAAACACCATCCAACAAGCTGCACAACTTTATTGGCCTGTGCACCTGGTTCTTTGCTAAACAGTTTAAGCATGGCCAGATTATGCTGAAAGTCATCAAAGAAGTCTTCATGCTGGAGGAAGTTCACTGCAACTGAATAACCCTGCCAGGTACCCTCTACCACCTGTAATGACAAAAAGAAGACAGTCAGTTCAGTGAGTTCATCAAACCATGACAAAAGTACACTTAAGAGAATAGATGGGCATATGTCACAATCTTAATTAATGTTTCACCTAGTTTTCCTCCGATGTATTAACAAAACACTGAAGTTTTCACAGGATATTTGTACAGTAGTGTGAGATTTCAGGGACAGAACGGGGCATTTTGAGTTTTCTGTTGAACTTAACTTGTGAACTTTGATCAACAATCAAAGGGGGTAAAAAATGCATTTTGATACGTAGCGCCTATGGATGCAAACATGAATGGCTACTGTTTTGAATACTGTACTGTATATGTGCCTAGCCACCAAAAGTAGTACACAGTAAGTCCGTCTACATTAACACCTGAAGCTTACAGCCAGTACACAGGTGCAATTCTTACATTATGATGTTTGAATGGCATTTAAGAATGGTATCATTGAGAATTGAGTCTGATGTAGGACACAAAACACTGAGAACATACCAGACAATTCAGTTGCAATGCAACATATAATCTTATTTACTTGAGGCCTGAGGGCCTTGCTAAAAAGTTTGTCCTTGTAAAGTGGTCATGAAAATTATTATGCAGTACACACAAGTATTAGAAATAATTAACAGAAGGCCTAAACCTATTCCTCTAAGATTTTGTTCCATTTAAAGAGCAATGAATGAAATTCAATGAACAATAAAGCTAATTAAAGCTTTGTCATTTTAAAATTGATTTGCTTATTACAAATGCTAAAGAAAGTGTTGAAAATTTTGTCCTATTCATGTCATTAGTGTTATCACTGTTACAGATGACCTTACACTGAGCTGATTCATGCAGCTATCAATGATGGAAAGAAAAACCTCTCAAGCTGCACTAATGGTTACTGTTATTTTTATATGATATACCCAGATGAAGAAAGTAGACACCAGTTTCTAGGAAAGAAGGACACAATACTGATGATTATTTCCGCCAAACTGAGTTCGACCTGCTTTTTGGAACTACTCCTGAATAAGATTCTACAGTGCATGCTGAAATCCTCTACCATCAATAGTCACAGCAATAAAAATTAATCATATAAATGTACCACTTTCTCTGCTCCAGATCCAAGCTGTCTGTCTGTTATAATCAGATCTCTCTCAATATCTCTGCAATTTAGCCAAGGATGACAGGAGTTCATCCCATGCAAGATGAAACTGTCCCTGGTGCAGCTGACGAGACTCTTCCTCCACTTGTCCCTTTTCGTATCTTGCAGAAAGACTAGGAGTAGCTTATCTAGGAAAGCAATGAATAAAATATAAAACAAAAAACACAACTCCGCATCAGGATGTCTCACCATGTCAAGATCTATTAAATCTATTCCGTTATCAGACGTCAGGAAAAAAAATCTTATTGATACTGTAAGTCAGGCCTGCTGCATTCATTTGTATTTGCATTACAGTAGTATAATTCTAATATAATTAAAGTTTCTTACTGTATTTTGTATTAGAAGAAAGGAGTGCCTCATTTAATTGTAGCCATACTGTTTAGAAAGCAAAGAGTGCATTTCAAGTGGCCAAAATGATCAGGGTAAAAGGATGCAGATAGCACTTATGATGTTCCTGTTTATCAAGAAAATATGAGAAATGTGCATAAAACAGATGCTCAGATACAATTCATTGTCCAATTACAATAGCGAAAAAAAAAAACAAACACTCACTGTTCTTCCTCACATTCATTATTATCGAAGGGAAAAATTATTCCACATATCACTACATATAATTTCAAACACATGCAACTTACCCCTACCCCACAGGTACCACAGAATCATTGTGAACTATCTTCAGCATATTTTTAATCAAGACATATCCCTCTCTCTGTTCCTCTTAGGTAAGTAATGAATATACAATGAAGAAATTTTTTGGTCAGAGGTAATTGAATAATTGCCTTTTGGTACTAAGTGGAATCAGTTTCACAATGAACATGAGGAATTTCAGTGGGACTTCATATTTATCTCTTGGATAAAACATTTCTCAGTTTGACTGGTTTCAGTTTAAGTGAACCTCCACAATCATGTACTTTAGAGAAATACATTTTCTCTTGTAATTGGTATAAAATCTGACCTCATCTGTTTTGCATACATGAGAGTCTATAATACCATAACCATAATAATGATGAGCAACCTGCAATAAGTTGCCATACAGCCATATTGCATAACACCCAAATATACATTTTCCAACCCTCCATGTCTCGAAAAAGAAAACCATGAATTGATATACCCCAAATCCACTGGGTTGAAATGATGATGACCACCATAGCTGTCATGACTACAATCTTCTTGTGCATCTTGAACAACAGAAACGCTAAGTATGGGTCTGAACTGATGATAACTCTGCTTTCAGGTCTGAGGAAAATATAAAATATCTGAGAGAATTATTTTAAAGAATACTTTTTAATCATAATCCATCAAGAATGAAACCATGCACCATGTAACTTTTCTATCAGGTCCTGAAATCCTGAAGGATGTCTTTTGACAGACTTTCATGTGTAAACTGGTTAGGACTGTATTTCAGCCACTGCCAATATATTTCATGGTAAAATGACCAGCATTTGAGCATAAAAAAATAAACTGTATGCTTTATTTCTTATTACTACTGTATCTCCAGATCATTCTTTGTTTGAAATTTAGCCACCTTTCCATTTTTTGACACAATGAGGTGGGGGTGGGGTAATAGGAAACTGCACCATTTAGCACAATAAGCACATTTTTAAAAAAAATTGCAAGAATAATATCTAGTTCTAATGTGGAATCATCCACTGGTATTTATAGCAACTAAGCATTTTAAGTGAAAACAAGCTGAGGCTTTAGATGAATAATATTGACTATTAAGAAGTCATTAATGCAATTCGAACGGGGTAAGGGGGTGCAGGTAAGGTCTCAGACAGTCAGGCAATATCGAACACCATATTTCCTGCAAAAGTTTTAGTGAGCTATAGTTTTTGACTGGTTCCGGTGTTGTGTCATGTGTGGTAAATGGTGCATTGTTTCTACCACCTTGATACTGTATAAATGAAATTATGTGTAGTCAGGACATGATTATTGTTTTTTTTCTCTAATTTGGAGATAGCTGTGCTAGTTTAAAATTAATGCTTAATAAACCCAGCACAGTAGAAAATGGAGAAAGTAATGTGAGAAGTGAAGAATACTATACTGAGAGCACAGTTGTGGTGCATGCACTTCAAATTCTACTGGCACTGTAAAATAAGAAAAAAATGTAATTTCTGCAAAAGTAAACAGTGGGAGGGTGAGAGATTACCGGTACTGCATTAAACTATTGCCTGGGAATTTCTGAAGTGGTGTCCCTTGCTGTGCTGAACAATGAGATGAAGGAAGGAGTAATAAGCATATAAACTTCAAAACTGATAGCCTCTTAGAGGGCAGGGTCCTTTTTGTGAACGCTGTTTGAAGGTTTAGCAAACTGTAGAATTAAGTGGGTCAGCACATTTTTTTTGCCTTCCCAGGAACTGCACTTTGTTCGGCCTGCATGGGATCGCCTACTGGGGTTCACAGGCACATGTTGAAGTCACTCTGCATTTACCCCGAGGACAGACAAGGGAAAAGCGAGGGAGAGTGTGGGATGGTGAGAGATTACCGACTTCAAACCAATGCCTGGGAATTATATAGAGAAGTCAACCCGCCTCGTCTGCACCCTCTGAACCTTCCCATCGGTCTACAAAATTAGACTATATGAATTGACATAAAATTTTGTTTTAAAAAAATTAGAATCTACTCTATGTTAAGAGCTGATACTTGAGATAAACTTTCTGATTGTGGAGTTAGTTGCCATTTCCAGACTACAGTTCGTTCAAAAATTCATACACAACTTTGAAATGCTACACCTCAGTAGCGCAGGCAGCATATTCATTGGAACTTGGCACAAGGCTTGTGAATACTGATAACCTTAACTCATATTTTCTCCATGTGAAAATTGCAGTTGTCTTCAACTTTGCCTCTTTATTACACAATAAAGATAAGGAAGATTCCCTAGCCACTATTTAAACTTATTTACAGTATGAAAATCAAACAATAACTGGGGATTTCCAACTATGCACATTAATTTAACAACAGCTGATCATATTTTCACCGCACCACAGATTAAAAATAAAGATATTTTGATTTGTGCACCAAACTGCAAGCTATTTCCTTAATCTCTAAAGAAAGATATGTGTAGCCCATCTCTGTCTCTTGCATCATGGGCTGGATTATTAAAAAAACCAAACTCTCACATCCACTTTTTTATGCACTGAGTCAGCACTGTTGCACATAGTCATGTTGTTGTGAGTATGCAAAGCAGATAGAAGGATCTGAAAATACTGTGTCAGCAGTAGTGTGAAGTGGTAAATTACTGTACAGTTCTATCTCATCATGAAAACCAACATGAATTTGATGTGTAAATTTATCACTATACAAAAAGTAATGTTATTATGCAACAACCACTTCTTTAGAGAGACTGAGAGGGGACGGTTATACCACAACATCCAATACGTGGACAAGAGAACATGAGCTCTTGGTGTAGACAGAAAACCTTTTATCAATGGATAAAACAGGACATTGAAATTTTGCGTATCATTCTCTTTGTTGATGAAGTAATATCTTAAGCAAAATTGACAGGAAATCCTAGAAAGTCTAGGATTTCCTGCAGAACATCACTGTAAAACATCATCAGTTCCCGAGAAATATATAGAAGACTGTGTGCATGAATTTGTGAATGAACTATATGTGAGCAGGCTACTGTACATGTTATTATCAACATCTGCCCCCACCCTGCTCTCTTACCTCAAGTCACCCCCCCCTCCCCACCCCCCAATGTCTGCCCCTTTCTTGCACTTTTACCTCAAGCCACCCTCCCCTTGTTGTTCCTATATGATATGAGAGTTGTTGTACATGAGATGGCGGTACCAGCGTCTGCCCTTTCCCTGCCTTCTTACACAAGAATTCCCCTCTGTCCTGTTTGATGATTTTCCCCCCGACTGTGTCCCTATCTTTGATCACAGTTTCTTTCCTTCTCGTGGTGATTTTGCCCCGCTCAGCTCCAATCTGGCCTTGACTTCTATCCCCTGGTAAATTGTCCCCGTGAGAGTGGTTGTCTCCGGTCTTGACCAGAGTCAACTCTGGTGTAACCCTGGTCTACGCGCAGTGCTGAGTAGATTCGTGTGGGTTCCAGAGCTTGTTGAAATTCAGCCTCTACCCCTTACTACGCACTATGGTTTTGTTGTCTAAAATCTTCAAAAGGTAATGATATAAACCTGAAGTTAGCTAATTAGAAAGTTTGCCATGTTCTCTCTTAAAATGTTTTCATACTTTTCTCAAAATACATGATCTTTTATGTGAATGACTGAGCACTAGCTTTTGTTAGGGAATAAGATGGAAGTGTTGGGTGTGGTCAAGTGCAGGACACTCACTTGGAGTTTGCGTTAGTTTGTCAATGATGCTGAGAATGAACACGCATTTTCCTTAAATTTGTTTTGCTGACCAGCCTCAGAATTGTAGCATGAGTTGAAGTGATTTCGCACTGTCTCTTGGATGGTGAGTTGGAATTTTTGATATTAGCATGATGAGCATTATCTGATGTTATTGAACATTTCTATTTTTAGTTTTTTTACTATGTGCCCCGCCAATGGTTGTTTTTCAGTTTATTTTCTTATTCATTGCAGTATTAATTTGCTTGATTCTTGAGGAGTGTATAAACTGCCTGTCTCAGTTCTATTTCCTTAAATGTGTGTTGGTTCTGATTAGTCTGGAAGACTAGCTGATGTCTCAAATTATGAGATTAAGATTAAGAATGAACTGGTCTCGATCATGAGCACAAGTGTACTGTGCATTCTGACGCTAGTTTCAGTGAAGTAATTAAGTATGGTTTGAGTTGTATGCCTCTTCATTCAAGAATCAGGCATTGTACAGAATTATGAAGTGGAAGCTCTTCCAGTTTTATAAAAGCAAATCTCCTTCTCCCTTACCCCTTTGATAAACCTCATACTTTTAGACATCAGTCAGGTTTATTGATGTACAGCATATTTTCCTTGTGCACGTCATCTCTCTAACCCTTATAATTTCATGTATTTTGTTACTCATTTGTACCCCTGATTTCTGCAAAAGAGTGTTTTGTTACTGCAATTGATGGTCACATAATGGCAATATAATGTAAAAAATCACTAGAGGCTAGCCATTTCCCAAGCCTCTCACTAGACATGTAGCAATGGACGATCGTGACCAAGAGAAGACTGCATTCATCACATCTATGGAACTGTATGAGTGGACTCGAATGCCATTTGGCCTGTGCAACGCACCTGCAGTATTTCAGCGACTCATGCACTATGTTATACACAACCATATGTTTAGAATAATGCTGGCATATCTGGATGACATTCTGATCTATTCACCAAGTGTCTTCACTCACACTGAAACTGAAAGATTACGACTAGTGTTTGATAGACTATGTGAAGAAGGTGTGAAGCTCAACCCCGAAAAGTGCACAAGAAGTCTCCTTCCTTCATGTCATATCAGGAAAAGGAACAGCCACTGACTCTCGAAAGACCTGTGCCATCAACGATTTTCCCACCCTTCATACCCTGAAGCAGCTGTGACAGTTTCTGGGACTAGCTTCATACTATCGCCGTTTTGTTCCTGGATTTGCCAAAATTGCAAAGCTTCTCTGTGAAATCATTTCCAAAGTTCATACCCAGTACCCCCTTAACTCATACAAAGGCGAGACCAGACAGTTCAGCTCCCTCTGGACCATACAGTGCATGGTTTCCTTCAATACCCTCAAAACAGCATTGGTGACCACCTCTCTCATCGACTATGCTGACTACACCTTGCCCTTCATTCTGGACATCGATGCATCAGCAGATGGGTTAGGAGCTGTCTTAGCCAGAAACAATCGGAGGAACCAAGAGTTATAGCATTCGCAGAGTCATACCCTGCGTCCTTCAGTGAAAGTGATGGCGGGACAAAGTTCACTGAAGTTCGAACTTTTTGTGGTGGGCTATCACAGAAAAGTTTCAAGGCTATCTTCTAGGTCACCATTTTACAGCATACACAGACAATAAAATTTAATGCCCTCAGCCGATTGCATTCTGCAAAGTACAGTGCTACTGCACAACGATGGATTGCTGAACTAGCAGCATTTGATTTTGAGGTCAAATACATGCCATGCAGGAACAATCTTGTGGCTGACAGTTTCTTCCGCAATCCAGTGGAACACCCACGAGGCCCAGGCGATAACTGGGTATCTATCTCCTATACCCTTTTACTTTTATCCCACCTCAGACCCTCTCCTTCCTTTATAATCTCAATCTCCCTTTTCCTCTCCTCGGCTCACAAACACATTTTTTTCTCTTTTGAATTTAAAAAGAATCATAGAAATAATGATTTCAAATGTTTCATTTAATTAGATGTTTGTATTATTCACAATGTGGAGCTCATCAACAGACATTTAGTAGTGTAACTAACTCAGTAACTGCACTAAATTAATTATTTTTTCCACTGAGTTTATGTTTAAGATTTTCTCTCCTTTTGCAAGAGTTCTTAGCCTATGATATGTCCTTCATGGATTTCTGTTTATGCCTGTTAAAGTATGTAGACTAGGCCCTATTTATTTACAACTCTCACAGTTAAAATGTACAGGATAGTCTATTACCATTATCCCCATCCGTATGATTTGTCTTTCGCGTGATATTTTTGTCCTAGGCGACTTTTTCTGTATGATTTTTGTTTCCCCCGGTTCCTAGATCCTCTCAATTCTTACGTTTGAAATGGTTAAAGTACTGAAATGAAAGGTCTGGCTGTGCATCGCAGATCTGCACCAGTCTATTTCGCAAGCCTATTTCGGTTTTCGTTAATTTGGAGAAGGTAACGAAATTTTTCAACAACAGTAATTTGAAGTAGTCTCCCTTCTTACTAGTTTACTTCCGGACCGGAAGTTCTTTTCTGGCTTTGATCGGCCATTGCCAAGAGGTAAGGAAATTACCTCATCGAAGATCGCATAAAAATCCTGTAATAACACAACCATCAGCAAATTTAAACCAAGTTTTGGTTCTCAAGATTATTAGACTACAGTTCACAAAGCTTATTTTAAGCTGCAACCTAGACGCTTGCATCAAAGGGCCGAATATGAAACATGCTAGCCAGCACCAGTACCATAACACTGAAAAGAGCCACTACGTTTACAACGGCGTTCTCCCATGACTGCTGCGATTTTATGACTGATCTTAAGATTAAATGAACTTTTTACACTACAACGGCGGTGCTGTGCTGAGAGATAGCCACTGCAACATATCCTGCTTTTCAGTCTCTTTAACCACTTTCCTCCTGATCATATTAATTGTAAGATAGATCTAGCTAGACGGTATAATCCTGGAATAGCACCGATTTAGTCTATACCATTTATATTTGGTATCGGCGGTGCTGTTCCAGGAGTATATAGGCATGAGACTAAATGAAGCGCAGTTCAATATCGACACCGAATCGGTGCTATTCCAGGATTATGCCGACTAGACGTCTAAATCTAGATCTAGACATTCCCTTCGGCTCCTGCCATAACTTTGAGGGAAGTTGTGGAGTTTATAAAATTTTAGGTTATTCACAAGTAGTGCATACTTTGGAGAGCAGGGAAGAAGGGAGATCAGCATGCGTTCAAATGTTTTTTTTGGGGAGATTCCAGTCTGGAGAAAACGCGTCTGGACCAGACTATACATGTCACTGGGCAGAGGTCAGCCTTTCTATAAATTTATCAGCTAACAACATAATTATGTTGAGTGGTCTTTCCTAGATATAGACTAGCAGTCTTCATCCAAGGCAAGGGAAGGAATTTCATATGATGTGGTAACTCCTACAACTACGGTCAGTCCTTAATTCTGAATAACATACTAATTAATTATAATAATACAACCCTAACCCTAACGCTATCCCCCTAACCCTAACCCTATCCTTCACCCTAACACTAATGCCCATCGAGACAGGAGCATCAGTCGAAGCGAGCGTAACTCCTTATCGCCAGTTACCACATATGGAAATCCTCCCAAGGCAAGTTCTTGAAATCAGGACTTCCGGAACTTGCTACTTGCCACATTCTTTAGGTCATATATTTTCTTGTACAAAGTGTCATGACTTCGTGTGGAGGTGGGAAGTCCCCAAACACAAATAAATGCTCACACAGAGTAGGATAAAGCCTTGAAAGGGAAAGTGTATAAGAGGACAGATGCAAAGCAAAAATGAAAGGCGGCCTTCGAAGGGAAGAAAGCGATGTGGGATTTGAACCCGTAACCTCTGCATCAGTACCCATTATTGTCTCGTCATTTTGGAATCAGGTAGACATCTTTACACAGCCACCCCGCTGCTTCAAAAAAAGTAGCTTATTGTCTGCGGTCTCTCCAGAAACTGAACAGAAGACTAGTAGTAGCAGTTATAACGCTAAGCATGAGATCTGAACACACAACAAGCTTCCTCAACCCTTTTCTTGTACTGCTTGGATGTCTAGCTCTAAAGTAAGGAACATTGTTGCATCAGATACCCCATTGCATCCACATCTTTGTGTTAGTCTTCAAAATATCCAGTGTAAATTTAATGGTTGTTTATGAATGTTCCCTTGCTGCCTGTTCATTTCATGTTTGTGCACTCAGTTTCATTCTGCTGTCGAATTCCAGAGGATGATGACACTCTGAAGCTTTTGCTGTGATTTTTTAGCTGACCAGAAAAGTTCAGATTAAGTTATTTGTTTGTTTAAGCAAAAGGTTTTTAGGTATTCAGATTAGTGGCATTTCATGTCATCTTTTCTCTTTTTTTTCAATTTAGACGTCATCATGAAGTTCAACAAGGCAGTATCTGGATCCCGAAGGAAGAATCGGGCTCGTCATTTCAATGCCCCTTCCCACATCCGCAGGAAGATAATGAGTGCTCCCCTTTCAAAAGAGCTTCGACAGAAATACAATGTCAGAAGCATGCCAATAAGAAAGGATGATGAAGTACAGGTAAATAAAGATTTTAAGGAGTTAGGAGAGAATGGACTACAGATGCAGTGAAACTTTTAATACTGGAAAACATTAGACCTATGATACTAGCAGCTAAGGATTGTGCTTATTCTTGGTTACTTTACTTTTTAAAAAATCAGTATTTTAATTTAATGTATCTTTTATTCAAATCAGTGTAAAATTTGTCGCAGAAGTGCTCAATGAAAACAGACTGCTTCACGCATTCTGTGAGCTGCTGCCTTCATTGTTGAATCTGAGTTGATGCTTACATTACATAGAGCATATAAATTAAATGTACTTAATAATAAGATTCTCACAAACTATTAGGCATATGGCCATTGGTTTGTGAGTTCATACTCATAGTATAAAGAGTACAGTCTGAGGAGCTTAGTACTAGTAAGTCTACTGCATTAAAGATTACATTACTAAACTGGACAGTGTGTGTCTGGCTTCAAAAAAAAATATGGCATGTAAATCTCTCAAGGGATTGTAGGCACCATTGTATTATCCGTTGATTATATTACCCATATTTATTAACAAGACAGGGCCAATGATCCTGGACTAATTAACCATTCTGTCATGATGGCTGCTTAACCAGGAAAATAACAGAATTTTGTCGTAATGAAAGTAAGCAAATCAGTCTGACCAAATGGTGAATGGGTTCAGGGCCAGATCACTCCCCCTGGAAATTGGTAACAAAGTAAGGCTCAGTGAAGTACACCTAGTAGTGAAATTCCTTGTGGTGAGATTTTGAAGCACCCATTCAGTTCTAGGGGAGCTGCACTGTACTTGGGTTTGGAGGATTGTTTTGCGC
>JAWQUT010000447.1:339328-378140 GCA_033807755.1 Ellobium chinense
CCCCCCCCAAGAAACTGTTGGGTACTGCATTTATCAGCAGAGTAAACATTTTGTCTATTTTCCACAGGTTGTCCGTGGACACTATAAAGGGCAGCAAATGGGCAAGGTGGTGCAAGTTTACAGAAAGAAGTTTGTGGTCTATATTGAACGCATCCAGCGTGAAAAGGCTAATGGTGCCACAGTGCATGTAGGCATTCACCCATCAAAGGTAGACAGTAAAATGCTTTTGCTAACCCTTCTTCCTCATGTACATGCATTTTCATTCAGTAGAATGGAGATGTAGAGCTGTAAAGTATTAAGATAGATATGGGGCTGAGATTCAGTCTTTGAATTATGAATCAGTTTCAACCTTTGAATTATAATTCAGTTGTCCACTTAATTCAAAATGAGATAAGCTGACTTTTCATTTGAACCAACAAGAGAAGTCCTGGAATTTTTCTTCTTTCATGCTGAGCATAAGAAGAAAATGCATTTATTTCAGTATTGAAATTTTGTCATTTCTCTGACATTAGAGTGCAGTTGTACACTTATCTTGATTCTGGAGAGTTACAATGGGATCACTACTATGTGGGTGAGACATGTGAGGAAAAAATAGAAAGAGAAGGAAAAAGTATAACCGTCTGATTTAGGCTTTCCTAAAGTGAAAGATAGCCTTTTACATAACACCATTTATAACAATAAATTTTCATACTTCATATGAAGGGAAAAGTTGCAAACTGATGAGATTGTTTATGAAAGGAAAAGGTCATGTGCGGTGGTATTCTTGAGCAATTTCATTTTTTTGTTTAATGCAAGATTGGTTTAGACAACTGAAAAAAATGAAAAGTGCAGACCTTATTCTGACATATGGATGAAAATTTGCAAGACAATGGGTTACAGTTGTATTTTCTTTTAGGAGGTTTGCTGACATTTCAGCAGTCCTTGACACTTTGAATGTAAGTTGACATAGATAGTGATTGTTTGAAACTTTATGGTTTTTGCATCAGCTCTGCAGATTTTTATGTGCCATATCCCATTCAAATTTAAGTGTACTTGACTGCTTGTATTTGAAAGTTTTTTTGGTTAAAATCCACAGTCCTGATTTTTACTTGCCATGTTCCCTCAGGGTTTGGTCACCTTCCTGCCATTATAGGTCTGTGACCAGTGTAACTGAGGGTATAGCAATAGTTAGATAGTTGAGATAGAGTTCTGATCTTGTGGACTCTGATTTTACCGATCTAACAACAGCCTTAAACTGTGCAGTTATATGTTATTGATAAACTATGTTGAGAGTTTTTGTATGTTATTTTCTTCAGATAATCTTTACCATAAAAATTATAGGGTGGAGCATAGATAATACTGTATGTATTCTTTAGGACTAATCAAAGGTGTATTGAATTTATTTACTGAAGTACAGTTGAATTCTGTGAACGCAAGATTGTAGGGATCGGCTTGATCTTGGTGGGTTAAGTTAGTTTTGAGTTACCTGTTTACTGTCCACTATAGGGGGAAGTGATACAGATAGTCTCAATGATAGTTCTGAGCGTCAAGATTGATATTATATGTTGTTTTTTAGCATGTTTTCTCATCAACTCCCCCCTCTTAGCATTTGTATTTAAATGTCAAGTGTTAAAGATGTTTTAATGATGTATGTTTTCTCTGCACTGTATATACACCCAAGAAGGCAGAGTTCAAAGAAAATGAGAATTATCAGTTTGGTGTGAGAACTTGGAGCAGTTAACTAAAAAAAAAAAGAGAAGTGAATGGCACTTAGCCTGCTGGATACACATAGCCAGTTGCAAAATGGAGTATCTATATATGTAACTAAAAGAAATAAAATCAGCAAGGGATAGTGTGTGTGCTGACAGAAAACAAGCAATAGAGTGTTGAATTCTGATGGCATTGTTTGTAAATGATCGTTGACAATGGTCATAATTAATGTTGTCATCACCATTGATATATTTACATTTAACTGAGTAGAATATTTAATCTCTTATATAATCTCTATGCACCCAAACACCACTGGACAAGGGGAAGGCAAGACTGCAGTAGTAGTGGCTTGTTTTTTTTTCTGCTCTTTGTCACTTTTCCTTTCATGTCAGCACAACAGTTGTCATGTTATTGAAGATTATCTGAAACTCGTTATTGCGTCACTGGAAGTGTTTTACAGTGAATGAATAGGGGCTGTGGAGATTTGCTTTTCATTCAGGTTAATGAGATGTCAGGGAAAACGCTGTCAGCTCTACTGTATCTTGATCAGAATGAGAAATACAAATCAAGCATGCTTGCTGTGGTCTGCCAGATCTCTTGTCAAAAGAATACACAATGAACATACTGGAAAATTCCTTGAAAATTATTTATAATATATAATCTGCATCATTCACTGAAAGGGTTTTTATCTTGGTTTCTTAACTATGTTTTGAGTAGCGTGCAGTGAGTGATATTATTTTTTTAGCTAAGAAACTTGTATTGAGTTTTTTGTTTGGTTTTTTTTAAATTTTTATGTTTGTTTCTTTGTTCTAATCTTTTTAGACTGTCATTGTCAAATTGAAGCTGGACAAAGATCGCAAGAAGATCTTAGAGAGGAAAGCAATGAGCAGAGCAAAGGCAATGGCAGAGAAAGGCAAATACACTGAGGAGACCATGGAGAGCTAATTGTATGGAGGAGTCATTTAAATTAAAATTACTGTAAATTTTATGCTTTGTTCTGTTATGCAAATTTGTGTGCAGTTGAGACATGGGGTTTTTTTTTGCAGCTGACGTAAAATGTGGCTTATTAATATGAAGTTGTCTTGTGCATTTTGAACAGAAATTTTAGTGTGACTTTGGGAAATTTGAACCAGCTGGACTACTCAGATCTGGGTTACTTTTCAGTTCATGCACAAATCAGACCTGTCTGTCTGTACACTAAATTGAAGAGTACGTATGCAGATTTGGGAAGCTCACAATTCTTGAATTCTTTTGTAGTAACTGAAGGGCATTTTTCCAAAACTGTGAAAGTGTATTTTAATTTATAAATGTGTTCGTAGTTTATTCAGAGATGCTATTATATTATCCAATCAATATAAAAAATGAGCTTGATACATGAATTTACTTACCAGTTCTAATATTTTAAAGCAATTGCTTCTCCATTATTTCCCTTTGTTTGGAAAGTATTCCAAGACCACTGAGTTTTTGAAAAATGTTCTTTAAGTTATTGTGAACAGATTTTCATTAAGTTATTTTCAATAGTCGAGCACAGAAAACTTGACTTGAACACACTAATCTCGAATTCACGGAAATGTCAAACGCCGTTATTGGCCCCTTTTAAATGCCTGTTTTCTTTGTATTATCAACACGATTTTCTCGAACGATTTCATCATCATCTACCCAATCTCAAATCAGCGAAGTGACCGATAAAGCCCTTCTTTGTCTGGTCTTGCTCGCCACAGGCTGTTGGTGATGTGTGCGGGAGTGCCGTAGTGATGGGCAAGGGATCTAGGCAATCTTTGTGTGACTATTGAATCAGCAGGAAGAGTTGGTGTAGTGATTGAGCATGCAGAGCGACCAGGCGGGTGGTGGACTAGGCCTGCACACGCTGTCCGTATTGCAATAAATAATGTCATACATGACTCGATGCGTGCACAGTGACATGGCGGGATAATAGGCTAAATCCTAGTGCCACTCCAAATTTCTTTCTCTTCCTCGCATAACGTCAAACACATCAGGACTACTCTTACACACCGAAATTCAATTAACTCCACCGCTTAGCAATGGCAGAGAAAAGAAAACATAAGTGTTTCACACTTGAAACAAAGTGTGATATATAAACAGAAGTGGACAAGATGATTTTAAGTAAGGGTGACATTTGCAAAAAATACAGCTTCTTAAGTCAACGCTCTCAACGTTCATTAAGAACAAAGAACATCGAGAAAGTCGGCTATGGCTGCCAGCCAGACAGGAAAAAACAGTGCATTGTCAAGTTTGACAGCATTGAGCAAGCCCTGTTCGTTTGGTTCAACAGAGCAGATTAGTGTCATCGTGGTTATCTTCCCTAATCAGTCCCTCTATTCCATGATAATTGTAAAAATATTGCCATCAAGGAAATCTCTTAACACTTTTTTCGATCCCGGAAAATTTGAGTTTTCCGTGCTCGACTGTATAACTTTTAATGAAATCCAGATTTAAATGAATTTTTAAATTTAATGCAGAAACACGTTTATTCGAACACACTTATTCAGTTTCTAATGATAGTGGATTTTTGTATGCTCAAATGCTAGTTAGTTATCCATTCATTCACAACCAAACAAGACGTGTAATATACCTATTGTGGTTTCTGAACTTTAATTTGAATCAAAGAAGAAAAAAAATTAAATGAAAGACATCAGCTGTGAAACATGAGCCAGGATCTGCAAAGGTAGCAGCTCAGATCTGACACTTATTCAGCATTTCTTGGTTTATCCTGGTGCTGAGCATACACCATTCAGAATGTTCAACATTAAATCAGAGATGAAATTTGTAACACAGTCTCTTGATATTCTACTAAAGAGCTTCATGCCAAAATACAAGCAGGCTTCACTTGGTTTGAATCCTTATTATACACTTTTGCTGACTATGGCTTTTGGAACAGCAGGTTGGGAGCAATTCAAAAAGTCATTATTCCAAACATACATGTTCACCTTGCTCAGTTTCTTTCAAACTTTCCAATTTGTGACATAAACCTCCTCAGTCTCTATATATGTCTCCTTTTTATCTAACGTCCTCAAGCACTGCCAACATCTGATTACCCAGCATAATTAACTGACATATTGTAACTGCTTCAGTCAATCATGCTAAATATGATAACACACAATGTCTCTTCCCTGAATCCAAAGTCACAAGTGACACATGCCAGACCATTTGTTAGGGATAAAGTCCAACTTTCAGTGAAAAGCTTCCTCTTGATACATCGATGATATACAAATACCATTACTGCCAAATTCACACCTTTGTATTTGCTGGCCCAGCAGTCAAATCATAATACAAATACAATATTATAAACACCATGTTATTAATACATTGTTAAAAAGACATACAGCATTATTATAATGAGCTTAAAATGCAAGTAAAAATGTTTCAACACCTCCCCTTTCCCTCAAAAAGTGCTACAAAAATCTCTACAAAACTGGTTATCTGACTGCTGCTCTAAACTAATTTTACTTTTGACATTTAAGCTCGGCACTATAGAATCACTGGTAATGAATTAATTCAAAGTCCCCATGAACAAATAAATTGACAAGCACTATGAGGCTGACTGTTATCAGAGAAAACGTTACATAACTAGACAGTGTTGAATCCAATTTTGAATGTATACTTATCCAGAATTATACCACCCCACTCCTACTAAATTTGTGAAAGTTCATGAATGTATTGTAAAGAGTAGATCTGCCTACATTATAGTAATTATACATTTTATATCTTGTCACTGCTTGCAAATAGTAAGTGCTGATTAACTGCATTGAAATACACTGTATACAGTACATAAACTGATTAAGAACTCTACAACATATTTCAATGGCATAAATAACATAAAAACAATAAAAAAGAACCACAACCTGTGAAGGGTAGGTAACCGACAGGCAGGAAAACTCTGAAACAGTTCAAACAGAAATGAAAACAATTCTATAAAACGATTCTATAAAAGCAATTAGCACTGATCCAACACAGCACTCGTCACTGCGGAACAACCTGTATTTCTGTTGACATGGTGCTATTATCCACAATATTCATGAAGTTAGTTTAGGCTTGAACTGTCCTGAAGATGTTCCTGTGCACTGTGGCATCATTCACAATGAACGATGCCCACGTCAGAATTAGGACTTGAGCCAAAGTTTTCATCATTTGTGCAAAGATATTCACATAATCTGGTCACTTGGTCAGTTGCCAAAGACAGTGGCAGTGAGTGGGTGTCGATGAATCTTTAAAGATAATACAGTATTATGACATGCATCAAGAAAACTACAGAGGAAAGAAAAAAAAAATGACCATTCATCATGTGCTATTGCATATTGCCATAAGTCCTACCTGCCAATGGCAAAGCCTTCCTACAAATATGAAGAAAAGTTCTTTACCAAATACACTAGCCAAGTACATGTAGGTTTGTTTAACAGGATGGCATCAGCATGTTTTATCATTTACAGCAGATTCACAATGATGCCAGTTTGTCTACACCTGAATGTTGATCTCAAGTACCATGCCAGTGCTAGATTTAACTGACATAGTCAAGTTGTTTCACATCAAACAAATGCATAGGTACAGCTATCAGATTATGATCTTCCTCATTTGACGATAGAGACTACTGATTGATATAGCGAAACAATTACATTGTCTGAAATTTCTCTCTCCTGTTTAATACAAGGATGATTCCACTTGGTGGAGAAACTAGCAAGCTGCATTCAATTTCATAGTAAGAAATAACATTGCCATTACATGTATCATAATATAGCTAACTCCTATGCATTTCATTACAAAACTACATGTAGCTTACACCAATGAAATCTGACGTGCCTTAATTTTCATCAATGCCAAGTTGTGTGGCGGCATTTCCTATTTTGTGATGCATCATCATCTTTTTATGTAAAGCTTCATGTAACCTATAGCTGTTGTTTTGAATTTGCTGAAACAAACATTGGGCTGCTTCCCAAGGTGGGAAGTTATGGATCAAAGATCACATCACACTTTGTTGTTTGTCATCAGTATGCCTTTGTCAGGTACTGTATCAAAATTCACTGTCCAGAGGTAGTGTGCTCATTTGAAGAATGAATATTATCACTAAATTTATACAAAATTATCTCACAATATACTACACATTACACTGTTTAAAGCTGTGGTCATGAAGAGATAATATGATTATCAATTAATAACTCCAAAGAGTCAAATCCTGAAATTCACTTTTAAACTAATCAACAAGTGCAAAGAGATGATGAATATGGCTTCTGTAAAAAATCCTACCTACAAAGCTAACATGCCATTGGAGAGTTTAATACATGTACTCCAGTCTACTGCATTTTAATGACGGTGATTGTGATTGGAATGTTTTAACAATGCCAGTTTACTACAGAGAGATTGAAAGTCACAGAGGATTGGCATTTCATCACTTCAATGCAATATCCTGGTAAACACCACCCTGGTTGAAATGATACGGGTTTTATTTTTTAATGTATTTGGATTGCCAATAACTTTTTGCCCATATAATGCCAAGACCTCAGACCTCTAGCTGCAATAGTTTCACGCCACGAGTACAATAGGAAACTGCAAAACATTTCATTATATTATATAATTCAGCAAAAGGAGTGCATATATCAGAATAATGTACATAATTGTTCTGGCATTCCACAGAATGTTACGAATGAAAAAGCTAGTGCTCTATCCCATAATCAGCCAATGTCAGACTTTTTCACCATGTAATGTCAATGTCAGAGACAAAAACTTCAAACTACAGTTTTTGAATGAAGTTCTTTCTACAGTTTTTGAATGAAGTTCTTTTAAGTATTAACCCAGCAGACTGAACTACTGTACATGACACCGCATTCACCAGTAGAGCTAACTTTGTAATGAACTGCTTTGCTGAATGCAATTCTACAAAAATGAGATATGTTTTCTGCTTCTGTAAAATTTGAATTTTAGCATTTACTGTACCAAACTTTGAATCCAAGCAACCATTTATAAAACTAAAACACAGTTAAGTGCCAAGCTCATCTCACTTCACTGCTCTGTGATGATACTGCAATTAGAACTGATGTTCAATAATATTTAGGTTTTCTTCTTGGCACCTGCAACTTAACTGCCAGCTCTCATATCTGACATGTCAAGAGATATTTTCAAGTGCATTTGCTTACAAAAAAATAACTTACATGCTACATGGGCACATCATCTTGAGCTTTTATCTTCCATTACAAAGTGTAAATTTAGAATTAAAATGCATATTATTGTTGCAATGAACATGATTGTAAACCTAAGAAAAAATGCACATTTTAAGAGAAATCTTGTAACTGAGCTCACTAAAATTTCAATTCGGGGCAATTTTGTGGAGAGTTTTCTTTGTGTGTATCACAAGATGCTGCTTCATGACCTTGTATTGCTCTTGTGGTGGACCGTTGAACATAATAAATACAGTGATAATCCATATCCGGCTAAACGCTGGCCCGGAAACCCCCGGTGGCTATTGTTAGCACCCGGTACAAGCTTTGTTCTAAACACAATGCGGACAGTGGTGTTGGTCGTGATTTTGCCTTCAAAACGTTGCTTTTCTGAAGAGCTTTTTGCGAAAATGGAGTGTTACTGTCAACCAGATAAGGAAAAATGAACTTGTAATATTATGTGAGCAAGCTGATAGGTTAGGAGTGGAGTTAGATCCTGATGGACTACTCGACAATAGCTCACAGAGAAACTTTGTGTTGAAGTAACTTGAAGGAGCATTGCTTACCCTTCCTACCCTGATGGAAGCCCGTCACAATTTCTCTGAGATGCCCACAGTGTCAACCTTTGACATGTTTCACGAACTTAGCAAGGGTCAAGGCTCTTCTGTGCTCGGGAATTATACAACCAGTTAAGACACAAGCACTTATTTAAATACTGTACAATACCGGTTGCGTGCGCGGCGCTTGTACCGGGTGCTAAAAATAGCCACGGGTGTTTCAGCGCTAAGTAGGCAGAAGAGTCACAATGGATTCCATGTAGATATAGTGTTCAGTAAGGACTTTCTTCATTATTACAAAGCAAGTCTAAAAAACAACTAGTAAGTTGGCACTGGTGTAACAATATCTACACACCGATATGGAGGCAGATACACCTCAGTCTTACGTTCTACTAGTGTTTACTTCACACATGCTGAGTTAGATCTAGATTTGACATATTATATAAAAACAAAACTTTAGTGCCATGAGCAAGGTGAGAAACGAAACCCAATGACAGTAGGCACAATAATCAACGAAGTAGTACTCTGCGATCTTGTCAGCATTAAGCTGCGTGTGTGGTAGGAAGCAGAGTCAAATCCACTTCAAACATCTCTCTAGTTGAGTTTTAGGCTGAGGAAAGGGTCTAAACGTGACTTCCTCCATATGTGGTCGATCCTTGTACCGACTGTCACTGTTACAACAACACTTGGAACAACGTTTAATCGACATTTTGATATGACAGTAGAGCATCATGTTCTGTGTAGCCTAAAAAAAACACAGTACTAACCGGTCGCTCGCGCGGCGCTTGTACCGGGTGCTAAAAATAGCCACCAGTGGTTTCCAGGTCAGCGCTAAGCCGGAACAAGTCTATTCAGTTAAATTCCCACTGTGCCCTAGGCTTTCTTGCTAACAGCACCCCTTGAGATGTGGACAGCATAAAAGGACCACACTGGCCTTATACATACTTCCAACATGATTTCTACCATCTGGTCATTTGAGTCTATCTATAGAAATGCAAGGAAATAAGTTCTGACTTCCATTTACTGTACATGAAAAAACAGTAAGTGAACAAAGTGAAATTTTGACAATCCACATGTGACAGATGATCTATAGTCCACAGCTCATAAGAGAAGGCTAGAATACTTCCTAAATACTACGGAACCTTGATATAAAATGTGCCCTTCAGGCATGGAAAACAGATAATAATTTTTGAGGTCCAGATTACATATTATCAAGGTCCTCTAATGACATGACAGAATAATACAGTATTACATCCATGCATGTGAAATTTATACTTAATAACAAGGTATACTTATTAAATGAGTACTTAATATTGAGGTTCCACTGGATTTTCACTGCCATGATCTGTATTGGGAGAAAATGAAACTTTCATACATGATCTATACATGTAATCATCTACGCCAAAACACAAACTATGATTATTTTGAAACATCCATAATATGTACCACAAACTGATGTCTTGTAACTGTAGAGAGATGGAATTAGTTATCATGCCTATGACAAACAGAACTATTTGTTCTGACAGTTTGAATACATGTAATGGTATTGTTGAAGATTAAAGGTTACAATTCTAAACAAAAATATGGCTACACAATTCAGTGAAATTTTTTACTGGATAGCATAATACAGTGCACAGCTGACGATTGCATTGCAGAGTGGTTTTGAACAAACTGGAAACTAAGATTCAATCAATGGCAACTTTTATAACAGCACCACAGCCATAGAGGGGTATCCCAGAACAAACCATCCAAATACAATTATAAATTATATAGACTAAATAATACAAGTGACAAATCAAAAGAAAATTAAAGTAAACATATATGTTATTTTAAGGAAAAAAAACACAACCACAGAATGCTTATTTTGAACTGTATGTGTAATAAAAAATTATGTAAAAGGCAAACACCCACACTGAATAGCTAAAACACAAAACAAGAATGAAAAAAGACAACTGCCATCTCCTATACACTGAACCAATTTGTTCTGCAGCTAGACAAAATGAGGTTTTACTTGCTTTTGACTCTATCAGGTTACTGATATCATATGAAAGCTTCACATGTGTACTATATCAGTTGAAAATTTTCATCTAGCATTACCCTGGCCTGTAGTCATTTGAAGTGATATGGGGTCATGCCCATGCAATGACAAAACTGAGAAAACTGTGATGGGGTACATTATAAAAGTCATCTGATCTACTTAAACAAAAATTCAGATTTATCCCCAATAACCTGCCATTCCCCCATAAAATCATAATTTTTGTGTACAGCAATGATTTTACTTTCAATTTCCTCAACAACCAAAAATTGGACACTTAAAGACCTAATTCTGCCTAGCCACACAACATTTGGTCTCACACAGAGATCTGTAGGTCAGAGATTCTATTACCTGTTCTACAGCCGAACTTATCATATGGCAAGAGATTATCAAGAAATGTGGAAAACTTTAACAAATGTATCCTACTCACAATCTATGTAACCTCACTGTAGGATACATAGAAATGATTCAGACATACATAATCATTAAGAAAAATGTCCAAACAAAGTGAAATGGCTCATGGGACACAGTGGATTACAATGGAATTCAGATAACACAACCACCTACCTTCAGACCATTTTTTGAAGGGTGTTTAAGTAATTTTTGTGTTATCCTGAATTCTTTTAATCAGAACATAGCATTCATGATTGCAAAATGGGGGTGTGCTAAGCAAAAATATTGCGACCAGCTATTTGTGCTAACAGACTT
The DNA here is from genome assembly GCA_033807755.1 of Ellobium chinense. Classification (NCBI taxonomy): domain Eukaryota; kingdom Metazoa; phylum Mollusca; class Gastropoda; order Ellobiida; family Ellobiidae; genus Ellobium; species Ellobium chinense. The sequence goes on from JAWQUT010000447.1 coordinate 350,485, forward strand.
CCATTGTATTTTATTTCAGGTTTCAAATCTGCCCTGGTGATATCTGTTTCCTTACATGCAACAAATCTGGAACAAGTGAACAGCCTCAACCACATATTCTGTCACATGAGTATCTGTATATCTGTGTTCAGACTGAATAGTAACAAAAATGGAAATTTATGCCGTAACATCACAAATAAATTCAATCACTTTATAAAGGTTCTTCACTTGATTCAAGTACTTGTCAACATACTCAGTATTCCTGCTCTTGATATTCTCATGGTGTGAACAATCAATACCATGGGTTTCCAGAGTCAAAGTTTGTTCAGTGGTACACATTCATCCATAACATTACAGAAAGGCAATGAAGTGGTTTGAAAGAATGTTAACAACATTACATTTTTACAGTGTCTGCTTAAATTCAAATTTTGCTCAAGATTATCTTTATCATAGATCTTGAAAAGATAAACTGTACATTAACATGCCATACCATTATTACAGCCATTGAGTCCTAGAAAGTTTCTTCCTTTTAGGTATGTGTTCACTAAAAGTACTTATCTGTAAACTACATTATAATGCTGGAGAACTACATTTCTCTCCATTATGTATCTGGCCAGGAAAACAAAAAAGTTTAAAACTCTCCATATGAGTATTTAAATCCAGCTATAGTAGACAAGAAACTTGCACCACATACTGCCACTGTGTGTTTCAGTAACAGTGATCAAAATTTGTTATCAACATTTTTTTAGAGCAGATGAATGGCTTATTTTAAAATGGTCTCTGACGAGCTTAAATCTTAATCTTCCACGCATGAACTGACCTCATATTTTGTGCAGATTTACTCTGTCTCTTCCCCATATTTTGTAACACTCTTAGATTACACATCCAAACATAATGACATATTTTACAATATACAACCAAAATCACAGCAGAACAACAGACTCCCACACAGCAGGCTGCTGCCACATCTTATCTGTTAAAGGTTGTTAATATTCGAAAGGCTAGGGTGATCCCAAGTCACGCTGATATGTCCAGTTCAATAACCACAACAATGTCTCACTAATCTGTTTCCAGGATACCAGAAACCTCATCTGACCAAATGCATTGTACCAGAACACTGTTTTTCCTATATAACTGTCATCAATTACACAGAAATCTATGTTTCTGAATCCAGACATGAAATATTGGAAAAATGGTGTATGCATGCATTTGTGTTGTATTCCTGGATAAGGTGAATGTTTCCTTACAAGCACTGTTTGAATAGGTCATTTCCAAAAAAGGTTACTTCTCCTTTCGTAATTAGTTTAAGTCTGGTGTGAGAGAATAACTGTTGAACGACCTTGCACCACATTATTTATTTTAGCCTCACATCAACTTACAAGCTTATTTATGTCTTACAGCATTCATTAAAATGTGTCAACCAATGATGCCTTCTTGTGACATCAAGCAAGTAAAAGGCTGAAGATTCTAGGTGAAGCTTAAGGAATAGCATTCTCTGTTTGTTGCAGTGGATGGCATTGCTTTTATTTCTCATCCATTTTCTCACACTCTTTACATCCATCCCTTTCTTTTCCCCCTTTTTTCTCTACTCTTTCCTCTTGTGTTTACCATACTAATCTTCATCATCATCATTCATGAATTCATTACTTATACATTCCATCAATATTGCTATGAAACTGTCCCTATGACCTCCGGACAACATTATGAACAGTATTCACATAATTCTTTTGCAGGCCATGTGCATGGCTTAACACCACAGCCCTGGAAATTGGCTGATTCAAACAAATGCATGAGAACAAAAATATGAATTAACAAAACAACTGTATGTAACATCAACAACACGAGATTCATATTTTCAAATTCCAGTCATGTGTAATGGACCTGGAAATCTAAAAGCGTATTATGTGGAAGGCAGCCATTCATGTTCAATGATAAGTTTGGTCTGAGCATAATAATATCAAATAGATTAATACACAAAATTCATCAAGTGAACAAACATAAGATATATCCAGTTTCACATCCAATAGAGATTTCAGCAGTTTTCTGCATTATCAGATGAGCTTCCTCCTCCTGTTACCATCACCAAGTGGCTTCCCCCTGTGGAAAAGGGTAGAGGGAGCAAGTGAGTGGAATATATAACATGACTAAGCAGATTTTCTTAGTGTGAATAATTGGCTTGCTAGCAACTCTGCTTTTATCACATGATCTAGACTTACCACTGTCTAACATTGTTTCATCCCTTGAACTCTCACGAACTCCAAAGTCTGCATTCAAGTCTAATGGGGCCTCATCATCATCTAACAGAGCATCAGAATCATCCTGAGCATGGAGGATATTGTACTGTCGAAGACTACGCATTTTCCTGCAAGTCAGATCACGGCAAAAGGTTAGTTATCTAACCACTATGACATATTCTAGAATCTCCTTATAATCTTAAACACTGTTTAGAAGAATCCTATTCTATCCTACAGTCACACTGACATGAGAAGGAACACTGAGAACAAATTCTGTCAAAGCAGGTAGATATCATATATGTGCAGAAGGAAATTTTCTCCAAGGGACAACACTGGAATTTAGGTTTGTCTCTGCCTAAACCTGTACAAGTATAAGTTTTACACAGTCTAATGTAAACAATGGTCACCTCACTGAGGTGGCTGGAACATTTTGACCATTAAATTCTGTGAATGCCTCTACATAACTGCAACCCTAATCAGACAAATAAGTAATGATAGGGAGAAGAGAAATGCTAGAGAAAGCAGATGGTAACCAATCATATTTTTTACTTCCAGTATCCCATATGAGGAGGGCATATTTAAATATTTAATAATCTGCTGGCGTCTAGATATGATAAATGCACATTTTTCAAATACAAATACAGCCCAGAATATGAAGTAACTGGTTAAATACAGATGGTTAAACTTAAAACAAGTCTCACATCACAAGACCTAGTAATCTATAAAAATGTGAGACAACTGGATGTAAACAAAATTAAAATGCATTCTACCAGATGAGATAAAAAAGCGAGAAAATGAGTCTATGCTTACCTTCGGCAGTACAGGAATGAAACAAGTGACACAACAACTGCAAGGAACAGAATTGGGGCAGCAATGTAGACTGCTTTCAGATTTGGCCCTGCTGAAGTCCAAAGACACAATGACTCACCAAATGTAATTATTTCAAACACACAATTAATTCAGGCTTCCCTCTCTCTCAGAAACATGTGAAACAAAATGCATGCAAATGCCGCAGATTTATTTTTTCATCTCTATCATCTCAGTCATGTGATCCTCTCAATCTATTAAAAATTCATCATAGGTCTTAAAAACTGCTGTCTACTGGGAGGTCTTCAAAGTTAATATAAGGTAATCAATGTTTCAGGTACATACTGATACTGTCCAAAATATTTTCTCTTCAGGGCACCAGATTTAACTCTGAACAGAGGCTCCCACTGGAAATATTATCTTCTACTTCTACTTCTACATAATCATTTATTCTACGTTCAAAACTGAGACATCGAATAAACCATAATCAAATCATGTGAATATCCTTAAGCAGATGTTCCCCTACAAGCATGCCCATTGGATGGAAATTGTTATCACAACAGGTCTAATAGAATTACTCAAAAGGTAATCTATTAAAAAATTACAGGCAATAATCTTGATACAGCTAAAGAAGTGCCTATTGAACAAAACAGTTGACCTGACAGACCAAGACAGAAATTATCACACATGCCAAATTTTTCATGTGGAACACAAACACATGTAAAATCTATCACAGTTTCCCTTCTTCCTATAATACCAGTGGTAATAAACTTCTACTTGTTTTTCTTCCACAAAGTTATGCCATCCTGTCTGAAACTAATGTATCATTAACATTTGTAAGATGCAATTACATACAAACATTTAAAAACATCTGGGATACATTTCAAGAAAATATGATACCATGTTACTAGACATATGTAAGGAAATTTAAATGAACCTTAGAAGTCAGCTATCATTTTTACATCCACAGGGACAATAATTATATGAAAAGTTTAGAAAAAAGGTCTTTTTCAATGCCATATGTTTTATCAGTTCAAGAACATCAAGAAAAAGTTCAAGCTTACCAGGGACTGGAAGCTCCTTAGCTGAATCGATGAATATAAGATCCGAAGCTGTTGATTCTGAGGGTCTCCCAAACAGATATACAGATATGCCACCGTTGTTCACCTCATCCATAACCAATTTCTTTATCTGTATAGAACAATCCAAATTACTTTGCGCAAAAAGAGCACTTTTACAAAAGTTGATGCCTTAATGAAATTAAATTCAGGACCTCAACAATTTAATACCACTAGTCCTCATGTATCCGAGTCATCCACAGCAATATACTCTGCCAGGAAACCATCAAGTAACACAGTGAACAGAAACATACAAGCTTTCCAGATGATGTAAAGCATGTTCTGTGACAAAAGCTGACAGTAATTACAAAAAGAGTCCTATTAAAATCATACTCATTTTCTCTTGGCTGTAATACTACAGAGGGTTTTTAAAAGAGTGATAGTTCAAATATCATTTAACTCTGAAATTAGATAAATTTATCTAGAGGGGTGCAGGCACAAGATAGCGGCAAGAAACCACCTGTGGCATTCAGGTCTCAAGCGTATGATCTCTGTGGCATTGGAAAGTCTAAATAAAACAAATTACCTGAAACCAAGTACACTATGGCACAAAACTGTTGCCTCCACTTGTAATTTTCTCCTCCCCACCACCTTACACCCTAAAAGTCTTCATTTGCTCAGGTAAAAGCACATATGCCATGAAAACAACATACTGTAATTACAATGCACAATTACACTGTAATCCAGGAACCATCTGCAAGTATTCCATCAACTTATTATTCTTAATCTTTCATCAAATGACATGTCTGCAGATCAAGAGACTGCTTTGCACCAAGAGATTATCTCTCTATCTCAGAGAGCAGACACATCTTAAGTGTTACATACATATTCTATGACTGATATTGGGCTTGTTCAAAAGCAATATATGATCAAAGCCCTGACTCAGTCACAGTTGAGCATAGGTAATGCAAATACTTTGGGACCACCTCTTCTTGTTTGAGTTTGTTGAATTCTAAGGCATACATGAGGCACCAGTATAGTGAAGTAAATTCAGATCTGAAAGGCTTGTGCGATGGAATCATGATTTTTCACTTCCATGTATTCAAGGTATTCCTCCTCAACTGAATTTCTTAACACAAAGGGCAGTTTTAGCCTCCCCTGAGATTTACAGAAACTTCTCAGTGAGGACAACTTAAGGCCTTGTTGAAACAGAATGATGGTATTTGTGGTACTTACAGAGGAAACACTTTCATCTCCACTCTCACCCGTAGAGAATATAAAAAGATGAGCTACAGCAGGAAAAGCACTTGCAAGCACCATCTCCAGTTGGCCAAAGTTCACCCCGACATCCTTGATTCAAAGGCCAAAAAAATTAACTTGAGAGCCAAATCAATCTTAAGTCAACATGACAATTGAATTTCTATAAGGGATTTCTGTGATTACATACTATCATGTCTAAAGCTGAGAAATTAGTTCTTTTCTTATAATCAGATGAAAGATTTAATGCATTTTTGTCACTCTCTAGTTAGCTGAAGTTAATCGCATCATCCTATATTTACAAGGAAAAAAATTTATAATTTTTAACTTCACCCAAATTAATTACATGGTAGGTTAGACTGATGCCTGAACTCCTGAAACGTATTTCTATGATAACACACTATCTTGGCTAAAGTTAAGAAATAAAAATTTTTTCTTCATGTTCTGATGAAGGACTGAAAGCAATGTTCCCACTTCCTAAGAAGCTGATGTTGACCTCAATATCCTAGATTTACAGGAAAAAAAATAATCTTTAAGTTCACCCAAATTAATCCTAGGGAAAACTGATCACACTTGAATTTCTAAAAAGAATTTCTATGGTAATAATACTATCATGCATAAAGCTAAGAATGAATCTTTTCTCTATGATCTGCTGAAGGACTGAAAACAATGTTGCCACTCTCCAGCTGGATGAATTTCACCCCAGCATCCTAGATTTAAAGCAAAAATAAACACACCTTTTTAACTATAATGTTGAGTTAGAAAGACACTTGAATTTCTAAATAGGAGTTTCTATGGTACCATCCTGCTATGCACTGTGGTACCATACTATCATGTATAAAACTAAGAAATATATTCTTGTCTTTATATTCTGATGAAGGACTAAAAGCAATCATATTACAAGAATCAAGGTTCTGCTCTCCACTTTACCCTTGCACAACACACTTAAAACCTACCTCTGCCACCTGCTGCTTCATCCTTTGCAACAGATATTCAGCAATTTTCTGATCGCTCAAGTTGTACTTGTTTGTGTTTCTGAATGTAAGCTGCAGAATTTCCACATCATCTGACATGAACCGAAAAGAAAATGGATGGCATGATAATGTCCAGATCCTGAAGAGCTTTATTACTGCCTGACTGTGCTTGCTTGCTTGCTCTCTCTGTCTCTCTCTGTCTCTCTCTCTCTCTCTCTCTCTCTCTCTCTCTCTCTCTCTCCCTCTCTCTGTCTCTCTCTCTCTCTCTGATGAGCAATAACTTCAAAATTGTCATTTACTCTGGAGAACAGCATCTCTTTGTTGTTTATTACCTCCTGTGAAAACAAACACTACTAATGATCCTTTCAATATAATCTCGAAGGAATGTTTATCTTCTGTTCCTAAATGACTAGAAAGAAGAGCAAAAGTGTTGAGAGGTTAATGATTACAGTTCATGTGAGTTGTTGCCTACATAGACAATACAATTAAGGGGACGTGCGGCAGAACGAGGTCATTTTCATTAATACAGGGAAGTTTGTCATTTTGGGGTGAAAAATGGGTCAGATAGGGCCAGGAAGGAAGATAACCGGGGGTGTTTTGCCCTCTCCTCACTCCGTTGCTATGGAAACGCCAATTGTTTGGCCGCCATATTGGAAAATATGCATAACTTTGAACCATTCGATCTGGAGAACAACAAATGGTAGGATGCTGGTTTTTTTTTCATTTGAAAGATCACTTTATTTAAAATAGAATGTCACGGGCTTTTTTTGATTTTTTAGATAGTTTTTTTTTATGATTTTTTAAAAAATTGTTATGAAAAAACATTGAAAATTTTGAGAATTTTCAACTTTAAAAATTCATAAAAAATAAAAAACACAAGATATCGAAAAAAACCCGTGACATTCTCAAAACAGGGGCTTGGAGAGTTGTTATGCAAAATTTTATGTAAATTGGACCAGAAAAAAGTCAGATCGAAGGGATAGAGTGACGAAAACTGTGATTTTGAGATAATTGACGATAAAGATTTTCGACATATGCATTTGAGAAAGGGTGATCATTTCCTTTTGCATCAAAATACACTTTTTGAGACAGGTATCATGACAATAACTTCAGGATTCGATAAAAGAGATTTCGCTGTTTAAGAAACTGCCTTAAACTCATTTTACACAATTTTACCCAATTTTACCCCTACAGGGTGCCGCACTTGCCCTTAACTAGAGACTAAAACATGATGAAGTTAACAGGCATACATTGGTCATCCATTGAATGAAATGCATCTCCATGAACAAAGAACTCTCTAATTCAAATCTAGCCTTTCCTGTTTTCCTCTTAAACATGGCTGAGAATAGAGGGTGCACAACGCAGTATACTGAACTCAAGTTGAACCCAAACATTCCAGCAAATTTCGTAGACAAATATTAGGACACAACCTGGGTGATTGACTTACAGTTAAAATGCAAGGTTAGGATTAGGGTTAACCCATTACACCCTACTGCGCCCGAAACCGCCCGCGATTTTTTGACCCCCGAACACCCTAGCCCGCCCGAAAGCGCCCGGTATCGGTAGGCGTCTCTAACAACGTGTTCTCGCCGGTAAGTGTCGCTGGGCGAGAATTCCGTTACAAGAAATAGTTTCTATAAAAGTTCTACTTCCTGTTGATACCGAAACGAAGTAAATCGATCGATAAACACGAGTTCTATGCTTGTTTGACTACGAGATGGCATTTGCTACACTTCAAGGGTGGCTTGATGAGATGAGACAGGATACACATGATGACTCAGAGAGGGAGTGAAAGCAATGAATCTGACATGGATACTGAGATAGTAGGTGATGATAACGGCTCAGACAATGATCCAGATACCGACAATGCCAGTCTAGATCTAGATCCAAGCACCAAGTGATGAACAATGTCAATGAGTAGCAAACTCGCACATTTCTTGGTTTTGTTGCATTTTTGTGTGCAATAATATACATTAAAGCATGCTATGTTGTATATTTTCTGAAAGTTTGCCCATTTTCCTCTTCATTTTGTATTTTTTCATTTTAAAAAAATTAAGTTAACATATAAAAATAATTTTTTGAAATATCCATATAGATAGACTTACGGAGTTATGCCCCATTGCTTAGGAANAAAATTCATAAAAAATAAAAAACACAAGATATCGAAAAAAACCTGTGATATTCTCAAAACAGGGGCTTGGAGAGTTGTTATGCAAAATTTGGGACAGTATCTAATTTGCACTGTCAGATCCATATGAAGTCAGTATCTAGCAGCCTAAGTATATTTCAGGTCAAAATTTAGTTTATAAATGAATTTAGGGCAATTTCATAGGACTTTCCCAAAGGCCTCTGCTGATAGTTAAGGGTAGGGATTTAACCCTAAAGTCTGACATATTTTGACAAGCCGACACACCCTAAAAATTATGCACGCTGATAAGCTGAAGAGGTAGTTTATTGTAAGCATATGCAACCCTTTACTACAAATTTATACATAATCTTTGAAGTGATAAAGCAACCAATCTAACAAGAGCTCCATATCATACCCAACATCAGGATAGAGAATTCCTTATACACTGAAGAAACAGAATTCACTGCTTCCACTGAGATCTGGTAAGAGCCAGCCTTCGTGTACACATGAGAGATGCTGTTTTCCCAAGTGAGTGTGGGCAAGTTTCCCTTACCCTGGTTTGAGGAGGAAAGGTGAAAGATTAGAAACAGTGTCTGAATATCGTATTATTATTATTAGTGCGAAGGTAAAGCTAATTTGACCTTTCTGCCAGTTATCACTTAGCACAATGATCTTCTTCTTGTAGGTTGACTAGACTAATAAGGCAATACTTACTGCGTCCTAATACAAACAAAAACATTTTATCATTATCAATTCAAGGAGATCTAGGAAATCAATATTTCATTGCAATTATATTATCAACAACATAAAAAAAAATAAATAAATAAATAATAATAGCAATACTAACAAAGGAAAAACAAACAACATAATACAACAAAAATTAGCTAGAACATTGTAAGGGTCCACTGTGGCAACTCTTGAAAACTAACATTTGGACATGCCCAACAATAATGAGAATGTTGGACACTGCTTCTAGGCAGTCAAGTCTAGCAAAGGGAGCTGCCATTAAGAAAAAAAAACTTGCTCCTCCTCAAATACAAACTGATAATGGTAGTGCCAGCATGATACACTGCTCTAGGCACTCCCAGTTCTCACATAGCATATACTATTACCTCATCTCCAAATGACCAGACAAAATGCACATGATCAGAACCAGCTGGGACAAATGAAGCTGTGGATCTTACAGCAAGCGTGAACACCACTGGTATCCCTACTTTGCCAGCCTTTTGTCCTATTAGGTGTATGTCACGAACGTTATCTGTGGAATGGAAAAAATGTCACATCCAAAGTCCTCTGAGATAATATAGATGTAAATCAGCTCTGTTTAATTGCAAGTCCTCAGGAGCATGCATAAAATGTGCCTAAATGAATCTGAGATGCAGAAGTAAGTTTTTAATAGAAACATAGCATTCTGTCATTAATGATGAAATTAAGAAGAACTTCTGAGTATCAAGACTGTGCTTAAGCAGTCAACTGTATACACAGAGGAACTTTGTTAACACAACCACCGCTTAATACACTTCCATTTAACAATCCCAACTACATTGTTTCTTATGCAAAGCACTTTGAATGATACAAAACTACTGATGACACAGAGACAGACAGTGTGCAAATTGGGCTATTTTTGTGCTTGTTACAATCCAATTCATCCATCAAATGTCACAGACAATGTCAGTCACAAAGTCACTGGTTAAAAATTAAGATTGGCATCATTTTCTTGCCTTGTCTAGTACAGCCATTTGCCTTTCCTGAAAACTCACTCAAATAAAATGGGCGAACTGCCTATGACTGTGACAAAATGCACTTTTCGACTCTCTACAGTTTAAATATGAGTACAGCGGGCTCTAACATCCTCAGATCTCTGGTATTTGAAACATCTGCATAGTCACTGTAATGAACTGGTCCCCATTCTCTGGTTTTCTATGTTAAGTCCCTAAAATTCTAATTCAAGAAGCTGTACTGACTATGAATAGACTGACTACATAAATGCTAAATCTCACCTTGCACATGGATCTGTACTGATGCATTGGTTTTTCCCTTTGAATTCTCAGCTATAACAGTAACAGTGTAATGGCCTGATTGATGGAAGATGTGTTTTCTAACTGATGCAGTCTCAAATCCCACAACAACCTCACTCGTGCTGCCATCTTCAAAGTTCCATGTGTATTTAGTGTCAAACTTGGAGCCCTATCAACAGTGACAAATAAAAAAAGAGTTCTCTCTGCTCATAACAACAGCCTTGAAGAAAGAAAGTAAGTAGATTCTTGAGGGAATAAACACCTCTCTATGAAATTTGCTTGCAGAGTAAAATTCATGCATGTTGAATTTTAATAGTCCTGCTTTACTGATATAATAAGAAAAAAACACAAAAAAACTCATCGGGATCCTCTTAATATATACAAAAACACAAAAGCCCACTTTCACACTTACAACATACGTTTCCACCAGTATTATCTGATCTCCCACCAAACTCATAAGTCAATGACACTGATTACACAAAACTTCTACGCTCAAAACTTAATACCCTATTGACAAACCCTGCATGATTAGTAATCTTCTATCATGAAAGTCCAACATCCATCCTGTGGAAATACTCATGCTTTGGCAACATATGTATGAATCACTATGAAGTCATTCTGCTGAGATTGAGCTAGGATCTCTAAAACATCCCTCAGCCCTCTTCCTAGATAAACAGCTTGAATACTTACTAGAGCTTGCTCTAGGTGAAAAGTAACCTCCTTCCCTGCTTCCAGGTTCTTTGATTCGCTAATAATAAACAGTCTGTCTGGAGCAACTACAGGGCAAGTTGTATTTTGATACTCATATTTGTCATGGGCAGTTTCGTTGGTTTTACAGGTGTCAGCTGGGATTTTCCGATATCTGCAAATCAAAAAAGCAATGACAAGTAACTAAATGTAGCATATTGGTATGAAGATTGTGCAAGTGTGTGTAGTCCTGGGAATGTAGGAGGAGGGAGGTATGCACAATGCTTACCTGAGGAACCCATATTATTTTGCATTATGAAAACTTTTTGTTAAAGAAATTTTGTGGAATTCACAATGATGATATAAGGCATACTGGATGGCACTGCTGAGGAAATAAATTAAGACAGACTGACTTAATATTGTCAACATACTGTCAGAGATCAGATGCTGAACAAATCTGATGCAATACCTTGGATGGCCAGATAATGAAATCTGACAGTACCATGTGTATCAACAGCACATGCAGTTGACGGCATAATCAATAAAGAAAAACATCTAACCGAATTGAGATACTTGTTGAAATGATTTCATACCATGGCATAGTCAAAGTAATTACAAGGAAATATATTAACAGGTAGGTACTGCGCCCAGGCGGAATAGATGCTTCTAACAAGAGAGATACTAACCCTTGACTTTTGAGGTATGTCCCTTCAGTACCACACCCAGCAGGTATGTAAGCATCATTAAACCATGCAGCTTTCTCACAATTTCCTTCACTGTTCTCATCATAGCCAAAATCACTGCAAGAACAAAAAAAAAATGCATAATGCCACAGTTCCAAACAAAAACAAAAGAAGAAAAAAAAGAAAAGAACCAAAGTATGATCTCAAACTGCTAGACCATAATTATATATATCCAACAGCCACAGACAGCGATATTATACATTCTGAAAGCGAGAAATGGGAATGAAGTCTAGAGAAAAAGCAGTATTGCATATTCTTAAAGCAAAACACTAGAATAAAAGTCTAAAAGCCACAGCTAAGATGTGTGCTATGAGGACAGAACAAAGTATCAGAAGCTCAGATCACACTCTGAGAACAATGATCCTACAGGTAAGTCACACTTCACAGAGGAGAAAATATAGCCCTTTATGAGCCCCATACCAATATCGCAGACCATCTGGACTTGGAAAAAACAATAGCTTTAAAAGAGTACAGCCATAGTTAACCCTTCAGGTGTTTAGCATCAACTTTTTTCGCATGTTGATGGCAACCAGGGAAGCACCATCACTAGATTATACTGCAAGGGCGTTGCATGGGCTTCAGGTGCCTAGTGCTCTCCTGACAAATTCATCAAAAGTTTGTACTGTTTGTATGAATAAAGTTTGGGAATTGTTCAAATTTCTGAAAACTGAGGCACAGAAAACCTGGCATATCTTGCCTAAAATAAAACTACATAATGGTGATCATAATTAATAATCTAACAAAGAAGACTATGTTCTATTACTTAATATCATGTCCTCTGACAAACATTACCAACCATTCATAGTCCTCTGGCCCACATTCACATTCAGAGCTCTCCACCTCATGTACCAAGGTGTCTCCATTATAGCAGATTGAGGTAGGATTGCGACGCTTGTACTTCACGACTTGTCCCAGGATGCAGTTGTTGCTACTAGGCTGATGATGATCAAACATACAATCACTATCATCTGTGACATGCACAGCACAAAAACAGCTGATGAAGTAAGAAGATACTTTACTTACATGTAAAACATGTAACAGAATGGTTGTCCTGTTTGTAAAGTTCATACACTGATTATAGACCTACAAAGTTTAATTACAAGTAACATCACAACAATCAGTGAGAATGTCTCTGGCAAACAGAATCTCAATGAGGTCCAGTGAACTCTGTGAATTCTCAGGTAGTTTTTTTTTTTTAAATTTCCTCTTACCACTTTATTTAGCTATTTGTTTTATTGATTAAGTTTTCCTCTATCAATTATTTTTCTTTTCTGTTCTCTCATTTGGTAATTTATACATCCATTCATTCATTCATATGCTCATTGTCCTAACACTCTATTACTGACTCATTTACCCACTGGTTTATCCATCTACCCACCTTATTTTAACTGTACATTCTGATAATAGTTAAGAGTGCAGCATTAAACGGCACAGGATGCCTTGAGTTCACAAAGAGATTAAGCCACAAATCCACCCCCTTCCCCCTCCTCCAACCCCCNCAACCCCCCCCCCAAAAAAAAACAAAACAACACCCTACAACTGAAGTTTAGTCATGTCTGGTTATGCTCAACATATTATAGGAGAAGAGAGCAAACAGAAATGATCTTGACAATGTGACATTATATGATACAAAACCAATCAAAATGAGAAGACTTACACAGGTACCTACATTATTGAAATCTTTAGGGTACCATGGTGGCTTGTAGTCTTTGTCTTCACATCTCCGCAGCACTCTGTCATAAGTCACTTTCATTATCGTCCAGGGCTGATTACTTCCAATGTGACCAAACACACTGTGGCATCAAGAGTGAATGCATGATGAAATAAACAAAATCTGTGTTGGTGAAGTTCACATGGGACTACACAACTGGACTAGTGCCAAGAAACAAGTAATGATAACAATTACCCTTTGGCTGAGACAAATAGACAAAGTCAAACAGCACAGAAGAAGATACAGTAATGTGCAAACTAAAGTCTGATTTCAAGATAAAAACCACTTAATACTTGACTACAAAAGCCAGATGTTTCTGATAAAGTTTCTTGTGCTGTGAACAATAATAACACGAAGTCTCTTCTGCAGTTAAAAATAATAAAATAATAAATCAAAGAAAAATCTAATCCATGTCAGTTACAAAATATCCATTTTGGTGAATCAGCTGCTAATTTAAATTTGCTTCATGAAGAACTATAAAGCCATTCTCTTCCAATGCACTTCATGCATAAATTATGGCATACGCCCATGTTATTATTAAATTAACAACCCAATTATTCCACCAATATCGCAGACCAGCTTGGCCAGGACTGCTAAGCTATGACTGCTCTCTCCTAGTATGTGATGAAATCACATGACTAAAGATCTATGCTTTTTAGATTTCTTTTTCCAACATTTTAGTGATATGTGTTGCTCGGTAGTGGGAGGGGGGATAAACACATCTGATGAAATGATTTGAATGATTTCTTACCGAATATAAGCTTCATATGCAAATATGACAAAGTCTCAAAATCAGAGGAGTTACCTTTCAACCATGGTCAAAATGCCTGGCTCTGTGAGTACTCCTTTGACAATAAGTCCAACTTCATCAAACTGGAACTGTGTCCAGTGAAGACCAACATCAGCGGAGTAGCTGAAAAGAAAAGAGGTGTTTAACAAAAGGAATGAGATCATGTCAATGCAGATTCTTGCTAATGCTTTATGGAACATTTATATATGTGCACATTTGCCCATTCATGAATTGTGAGTGCCACAGGGAAAGCAAATAATGTATGTCTTGTATGTTTAGCCTTTCATTCTTTCCACTCCTCTTCTCCTTTCTTTCAAATGAGTATACATAGTTGGATGAGGGAGAGGGGTATAAAGGAAGGGAAGGTTGTTGGTTATGCTGTTACTAATAGAATAAGGTCAGCTGATGAAAGTTCATGGAAGGATTTATGTTTCCATTTTCAAATAAGTGGTACACAAAAACTGAGCATGCTCACAGACGTTACAATCAGACTGCTACAAGAATCTTAGCGAGTGGGATATGTTAAACTGCTTTTTTGCTGTGCAGTCCGGAAACTTTTTAAGCAGGCAGTGGAAGTGCACAACAGCAATGCTGTGAGAAGTGCTTGGTTAAGAAACAAACTATATCCATGTTGGTTGGTGCGTGTGATTACCAATGATATATGCTTTTCATGGTGTACTGACATCAAAGACATTTCTAAGCTTCATTCTTTGGAACTTACTACAATGTCTTATTGACACTGCCCGTGAATAAGCCATCAGGCACTGCGGTCAGAATGCTTCCTTGGTCCAGTATACTGAAACGGAATGAGCCCATGAGAGGTGCTCCAGTAGACAGAGTGGCCTGAAACATAGTAATGATAGCTTTCACCTTGCCAGTTAACAATGTTGTATGGGTTTCAAGTAGGTTTTGTATAGGCAAATACATTACTTTTCTTTGATCTTTCCAATGCACTTTAATTTGGTCATACAAGAGGATCACGGGGCAACAGGATCTGTCTGTTCTATCTGTTACATAAATCCTATGGTTACTGAGAACAGTATTTGTGATCCTGATTTTTTCCTCTAAAGGTACATGTATGATTAATATGTATTTCTGTTAATATGTACAGTTTTGGTATAATATCGCTTTTTATTACAATTCAGACAACCCTCCACAGCTAAAATCATATCTAAAATCAGACTGTTGACAACACAAAACCTGAGGAGTAGTGGCAACTGCAAGTGGGAAAATGACAAAATCTCATCCATCTGCAGCACATAACCACATTTCTAGTTTTCCAAATAGTGCTGAGTCACAAATTTTGCATATATCATTTCCACTATGGTGTGTTAGAGGGTGCCGGATGCATGGATATTCCAATTAAGTTAACTCTTGTAACACTACACCACCAGCACAATATGAACATCCGATGACATCAGCTAATTATGTCATGTTATTGCTTCACTCAGCCAGGTGCCCCTTACCGTTTTGATAACAGGCAAGCTTGGCTGGTTATTGCTTCACTCAGCCAGGTGCCCCTTACCGTTTTGATAACAGGCAGGCTTGGCTGGCCTGAGCTTCTCACAGTTGGCTATGGAATGACAACTGAAATCATAACACTCATATCACCATTACATGGAAGTTAGAGCAATTAAATCCAGCCCGATTGCTACAAGGGTTAAAATAACCAGCTGAGAATTTGAAAAAAAAGAAAATCTTTCATAGCATTTCTACATGATGGGTCAATGCCAGATGGTACAGCTGACAGCAATGATAGCACAATTCTGTTCATGACACAAATAGTGAAAAGTATGGACGAATCACACATTCTACACCATCATGACAGCATACTCACTTTTATCCAGGTTCCTCCTCCATCACTGCTGGTAAACACGGAAAACGGCTGCCCTGTTATTTCTGTGCCCACAGTTCCATGGGCCACTATGATCCCTGGTGCATTTTCCTCAGACAGCACTGACGAAAGCGCATAGGACTCCTTAAGTTGTAACAAGAGGGAGCACTGTTTAGGCTGAAACAGAACATAATTCCCCTAGAATGCTTAGAGCAAACAGCACTGAGATCACTGTTTATATTTACCATGTTAGTAGTGGTTTTGGACACTATCTGTAACACTCATGACTACAAGTCTGCCTGCTCTCTGCAGTCACAAAACACCTACATATAATGAAACCACATTAGTAACTACTACTTTTCAACCATATAAAAAACTAAGGTCCTTATATGGGATGATAATTTACAACAGTCTAGGAATGAATGAAACTGATTGTACGATCTAAACACAGTATATAAAACTGATAATATGATTTAAATGTATACCGATATTTAACTCTCACAATGTCAGGTGCACAGAATAAACATTTACATGGCATGTTTACCTACCACAGTGCAACTTTTATTCAGCATTAGTGGAGCCCAGTTGCCACCTTTATCAAATGATATGTAGGTTTTCACTTCATTATCCTCTTTGTTGTTGACAATGAATGTCCAGTTCATACCTCGCACCTTTCAGAAAGAAGCAAGAGGATTTCTCAAAAACTGTTTACATGGGGTTTTCCTTATGAAGACAGAAAAAACATCTTAGGGACCAACATGAATGAAGGTTTTCCTGAATAGTGACATTTATTTGACCATTTTTCTCACATATAGATTTCACTGGTAATACAAAATTTATCCCTCTTCATGTCTTTTCCTTGTGGGAAAGATAAAAAAAAAACCAAAAACATGTTGCAATATTGGGCAACAGCTCACAATGAGATTTCAGTGTGAGTGAATGTCTTGGTTGTTAAGACCTGTCATCATTGTGGTCCAGAATACAGTGAACTCTGCTGCTGCTGAAGCAGTCCAATAACTCAGTGAAATTGCATCCACACTGGGAAACTCAAGCCTATCTTCATGGCATTATTACGTTACTTTAGTTATGTGACATGAAAGAAATAAGACAAAATTGCAAAGTCAATAACTGGTGTGCATTTTTGGCTAACAGAATCTGAGGCCTCCTCCCCTTCTCTCCCCCAAAAGTTACACACCAGGAAAACCTTAATCAACTGCCAATTATTGAAATGGCACTACCACATTTGACTGAGATAGCATATACGCTTGGTAAACAAATAAAATTAAGAAAATAGTTTTCTCCCATTAAAAATGATAAAACATACTTTTTTAGGCAACTAATCTTTTTTAAAATCCTTCTATGACCCTGATCACCAACCAGTGGATTGTACATGACACTGAAATAAATTAGGTCAAGTGCTGGCATTTGGATCACGTGATAACACAAAAAAGGAATAAGATGATCCTTAACCTCCACCTTACTTTCATGTTTTTATGACGAATGTAACACAATCAGCTGTTGTTCTTGTTTGAAATGATCCTTGAAAAGAATACATGAAGATTGTGCACAAGTGTTGGAGACAAAATTCTTAACAATCAATGGTTCTGAAAGGCTTCATTAAATTTTAAACCAGCACTCTCTGATTTCCTTCATGATGTGTAAACATGAACATAATTTTAGACCACTTTTAGTTTTTTCTTGGAAGGGATTCTGGCCATTGCATAGTTCACGCAACATCGCTAGCTGATTGTGTATGTAAATTTCACAACAGGAAGAGACATCCTTTTATTATGAGGTGCATAATTTGCAAGTTTCTAGGTTTATTTTTCAACAGTCCACCTCATGATGCTTGGTATTTGGGCAAACATATAATACAAATGATGGGACAGATGACATATTACAGTGATGTACCTTGCTTTCATTTTCCACATTTCAAACAGTCACTCCCATACAAACCTCATGAAAGTCGATTTCAAAGTATTCTGGTCTCTTTATGTGATAGATATCATTCAGGCTGAGCACATAGTATTGTCCAGTTGCTTCAGACAAGTACAAATTAATCTTATCACCGTGATTAACGGCAATAAAGACTTGACCATCATCCAGATTGAGCAGCATGAAGTCCTTTCAGAACAGAGCACAATGAGCAAGTCAGAAACATTATAGCAAGATCTTCACAGACTATGCGTATAAAGTCAGAAATGAATGGCAAAATTGTCTAGATCACAATCCTCATAGTGCTGTACATTCATGCTGTTCAAAATTTCTTTCATAATACTAAACGTGTTAACTGTACATGTGATTTTGCCCAGACCCTACACAACACGTTTTGAAAAATATATAATGAATTTATTAAAAATAATCAATGTTTTATATAAAAACCTCTCTCAGGAATGATTAATTAAGAAACATCCAAAGAAAAGCAAGTAAACAGAATTCCATGGACCAGTAGAAATAAAACATAGAAATAAGTATGTGATGATGTTCATCTATGAAATAATCTTATTGACCCTCCACACTAAATATTTCACCAACCCACCAACTAAATATTTGCACCAACCCACCATACTAAATATTTTAATTGCAGATCTCCATAATCAATGAGGGCAGCAATCAGGCAGAATTCATGGACTGCATCATGATTCATCCTATATGTCAACTGCAAACAGTATGATGATGAGGACATGTACAGCTCAGACATTAGGGAAACCAAACTTTGGAGAGACATGCAATATTACAGAAGGAGATTATTCTCTCCTATGAAGCACCAAGTCATAAACTATGATTTAATACCAAAACTTGTTACAATGGCCAGCAAGTCATAAATTATGATATTCTACCAAAATTTGCCACAGTATAACTCATCTTTACGAGTAACAAAGAAAGCAGTTCATACTTCCTATTATTAGCTTAAAAAAGAACAAAACATTATTTATGCAGTACGAAGTGAAGTGAAAGAAATTCAGTTCTGGGATAATGAACTTCTAGTTTTATCAGCTTAAAGCACATATTTATCACTGACCAGTATGTGATATTAGCAGGTGAAAAAGAGAATTGCTCTTACATCTGTTTTCATATCACCAGGGAAGTATGCCCTCCGAAATGGACCCCTTTTGTAGGAGACTGCCAGATAGTTGTCCGATCCATTCAGGTTACTCTTCTGAAATTTAAAAGAAGTATGAGTATAAATCTACTGCGGTCATGTATGTTCACAGGTTTTATCATAATAAACCAAGGTCACTTAATTCTATATAAAATCAGAGGGACTGTCCAAACCATTAAATGTAAACTAAAAAAAAAATAAATCATGATGTTCCCTAGGTTAGTAGGTCATGAGCTTATAGGTGTCACTCTAAGAAACTGAAGTAACTGCAAAATAATTTTGACAGAAGTAAACCACCTGTTTCACAGAGATGGCAGACTAAATCTGCAGACAAAAAACATGCTACTTTAAGATTTTGATCACGTGGCAAGACAAGTCAGTTACCTGCAGATATATGCTAGATAAGTGATGTAGATTTGACTGACACTCTTGAGACACTCTTAAATTAGCACTATTATGAAATGCCTCTGTACAAAACATTGTAACTCTGATGCCTATAGTCTCAAAGCAGTAGGATTTTATCTTAGAGGTAACTTCATTTTATGATCACTACACACTAACAATTTACTTATAATATGATACGGCAACACTTGAAAGAAGCATAATCTGAAACACTATACAGATTTGCCTGCAGCTTACACCTGCCATATTGGCAGTTCTGGATGCAAGGGGCCATGATCAACTTTGACTTACGAAGAAGTGACACAGATGCAAAGGAAAGGATATTCAGTGAATTTGGCACATCATTTCCTGCACTGATTTAAAGCCCTGCAGTACATTTTTGATGAAACTTCTTCCAAGCTTTATTGCCGATTCATTTGATTTCCCTCCATCAAGTCAAAGACCTTCTGGTAAATTTACATAAGCTCTTAGTTACATCACTGACAATATTATTACCTGTATAAACATATATTCCTTGTAAACAAAGAGGCTGTCTGCCAAAAATGGCCCTGGAGATAGTTTGGAATCATCATCAGAGGATGGCACAATGCAGGACTTGTAGACTGCCTGAGTCGGCACTGCAACAAATATGATTACACAATAAACAGTAAAGTTTGTAACAGTTGAGCTCTTGATGTAACATAACATCCTCTCACAATCAACATATTCATAATACATGTTACCGACATTAAAATTTCACCTCCTTTGTAGCCAGTCTCAACACAAACTAAACTGACAGACAGCAGAGTTCACTTAACATGAAAGCGTTTTATTCAAAATCTCAGTTCACTAAAACAAAGAGAAAATTCCACCCAAAGACCCTCTTTATTCATAGTAAAATACTTCTAGTAGTCTGATGATTCTCAGCAAACCTTTGATAATAGGTGAACTACTGTTCCAGTGGGAGAGGGTAGATGGTCAAACAGAGGAAAGAAATGAGCTTCTGCCATAGCAATTTATCCTCCCCTTGTTATGGAGATTCCATTAAATATTGCGTCAGTCAAAGGTGATTACAAGGTATGATAATCCCTAACAACATGCAATGCTGACCTAGGTGCTGTCAGCTAGACATAATGCTGTCTGCACTCACTCTCCATTGCCCCTCTTATGTGCATGTATAGAACATGCACTATCCTAACTGATTTTATTACTTTCATGTATGATGTGCTGTATTGAGACTAGTCATGTAAACCCAGAAAATGCCATCCACATATTTTTTTGGTCAACCGCTCCACACTCTTAGACTGAACTGATCATTCTTCTTGTTTTATTTGACAATGAACCTCTCAGCTGTTATGAACAGGATGGGAAAGAGAAAGCAAACTTCACTGTCACTTGACTTTAAATTGCAAATGCTAAAACAAGTTGACAAGAAAATGTATCATAATCTGAAATTGCTTGAAGGCACGATCTATTGAACTAAACATCCACAACTATCGTTAAAACTATATTTCCCGTTGTGCCATGCTGTGCCATTTTCTTCTAGTTGATGTGAGTAAAACAAAGGAAATGATCTTCGACTTTCGGAGAAATAAAACAACTGCTTCTCTATTTATTAAAAATGAAAAGGTTGAAATTACCAACATCTACATGTATCTCTGCATCACCATTGACAATAAATTAAATTGGCATGCCCATGCAGATGCCATCTATAAGAAAGCAAATCAGAGGTTATATTTCTTGAGAAAATGACGAGATTTTAATGTTCAAAATGAAATTCTCTACATTTTTTAAACAGCAACAATTCAAAGTGTAATAGCCTTCGGAACCAGCTGTTGGGGTGGAAACATCATGATGTCTGACAAACGTAAGCTTGAGAGAGAAATAATCAAAGCTAGAAAAATTGTTAACACTGACGAATTACCATCTTTTGATGAAATGTACAAAAACAACACTGTGAAAAAAGCAAAGAATGTAATTTCAGGCTTACAACACCCTCTGAATAAGGAATATATTATATCATCAAGAAGTGAACAACTGTTATCTAAACCATCACGGACAGAATGTTACAAAAACTCCTATGTTCCATCATCTATTAGGATGCTCCAGAGAGCCTTATGAACATTATGAAATTGTCACGTTTAACAAGTTTAAGTTTAACAAGTTTATTGAACAGCCTATGGTACCTTTACAGTAAAAAAAAGCATTAAACAAGAGGACACACACTCGATGATTAATGACAAGTCTAAACATAAATGGCACAAAAGCTAACCGGGTTACACTGAAAATGAGCACACAACTTCATAACTTACTCAACAAATAGCGCTAAGATCTAGATCTAGAATAGTATCCAAAAATAGGACTAAACAAAACATTTCATGACGATATCCAAAAACAAACATAATCTATTTAGTTCCAGGACATTTTCTGATTGCATCAGTCTCTTATACTTTAACATATAAGGTCTAATAAAATATTTCTCGTCTATATATTTCTTTCTTTCTGAGGTAAAATGCGGGCATTCTAGTAAAAAATGAAATTCATCTCCTAGTGAGTTTAGACAAAAATTGCAAATTCTCTGTTCATATGGTGTTTTATTATATCTACCTATCTCGAATGGGAATTTATGATTCGATGTCCTAAATTTAGTTAATATTCCTGTTTGTTTCTTGTCAAGTATAGTTTGTCATTTTGCTATATGCACATGTGTATGTATGCTCTTGTTTGTTTGTGTGTGGGTGTATGGGTGTGCGCGCACGCGTGCAGTTGTATCTGTATGCGTGCGCTCGCGCATGGTGCATGTGTGGGTGCATTTATATATATATGAGTCAAATATTTAATGTTATATAGTGTGAAATATTGTACCTGGCCAAGCCATATTTCCTGTAAAGGATGAATAAAGTTATTATTTTTATTATTAATGGATCACACTAAATTCAATTAGGGTGCCAAGATTTGGCTGGTCCCTTCAGTTTTAGTTAACAGGGTTCTAGTATACCAACATAACAGCTGCATGGAGCAAAAAAAAAAAATTAGTCTTCAAGTTGCCCTGATAAGTGTGCAGTGAACTAACTACAAACAAATTCAATCATGCCATACTTCCTCCTTCAATCTCCATGTGGACCACATTAGCACTGGTGTCATATTCTGGATCACCCCTGAAAGAAAAGGAAGAAAACACACAGGCCAATCACAGGAACATAAGCTTGGAAACATTTCCTGAGCTATGGTATTTGGTATATGGTATTCAACTTTCTGCATGGATATTTTCCTACTCCCATCACCCTACACCCAAAACCCATGAATCTTGAAAAACATTCCAAGGATTCATGGATGATATCCTACAATACCATATTAAACCGATTATAAACATCTAGGCACAGTATCAGTTGTGTGTGTCTGAGGCGCAATGAAGAGAGACTGATGATAATTTCTCTAAAAAAAAAAAAACAATTCAACTTCCATGGTAAAACTGATGCATTAAAACACACTTACCAATAAAAATTTGGCAAGACATCCTCTCCCAAAAGGACAAAGCTTGCCGCATCATCAACTGTCACGAACAACTGCAATATTTTGAAGAAAGTAGGGATGGGTGACTACATTTAGGTCAACTGACTGAAAAATTTATACACATCCCTCAACAGCTCTGTGAATGTACATCTAAAAAAATATATAATTAACAAATATTCTTAGATAGTAATAGGCATTATTTTGTGGGTCCCTAAAAAATAATCCCACAACATCTACTAATATAATCTAGAAAACAGCATATCCTATCAGAATCATAACTCTCAAAGGCAAGAGAGAATCTGTGAAAGATTCTAAGCATCAATAAAAGTCATCCCCTAACAGCAACGTCAGGAAAAGAACCTTCCTGTCCACAGATTACACTCACTGATGAACATACTGCTTGCTCATGTGTAATAAAAGAACCTAGTTTCATCACTTATATAATAAAAGAGAAAATGATGGGGTCGCACCTTCCTCTGAGTAAGACTGTAAAGTAAGAATATTTTGTCATCACTAGGATGAGGGAAGATAACATCTGGTTCCACGGGCACAGTGTGGGGAATGCAACTGTTCAATTCATCCTCTGTAATGTAGATCTTCTTTGCCCCTATATCCACGAACAGCAGCTGTTGATGTTGGTAATTGAAGAATTTAAAAAACAGCAAGAACCACAAAATCCAGATGATTTATTCTACACTTAAACAAATGAAGGTCACAGGTCTTATTTTCCAACAGTATCCATTCATGATGACAATATAAAGGGCATGAGAACATTGAAGCCCTATTGTAGGCTATGATTTTAAAGATTAATTTCTCTTTACTGACTATAACAACCACAGAGCATTCAGAGACTCTTGTCCCACATTAAAATGTAATAATTTGGCATCCTCTTGACAGAAATACTTCAAATTTGATATGTTTTTTGAGTACAGCAGTGACCACATGAGGGTATTCTTTTCCCTACAATGACCAAACCATCAATGTATCTACTTGTGCTTTATAGAGAATTAAATCAGCCCTCTGCCTAAAACTTTATCAGCTTTACAGTATCAAACTCCTATCTTTTCCCCTAAAATTATACTCGTTACTTTTTTTTAATAATACAGTCGACTCCACTTAATCGCCTTGTTTCCCAGGGAACCTAAGTTTTTCTATATAAAAGTCACTGGATATTCGCCTCGCACTCCTGATAATCGACCACTCTTCAGCACCCGTGAATTCAAAGATCAACGGTTGAAGGATTACAGTTGACAAACAAATATGTACACAGACAGTTTAACTGCGCGATGGATGGCAGACCGGTTGACTGAGTGACAGCTGCTAGGCCGAAATAGGTGTGACAAGCCTTTCCTCCTCACCTCCCCCTCCCCTTGTCCTCCTTCGTCCCACGCTACGCATCACCGCCGTTGCCCGCCTGATAATGCAAATGCGCCGAAAGCCTTATAGTCTCCTTTCCCCACGCCTCCTGTCTCAGTGAGGCGGAGAATATGCCTGTATTGCGCCTGTCTGGTGGATTTCGGCTAGATCAGAGAACGTGTCATGTGGATGAAAGGTTGATCCCGACCGTGCCATCCTGTTCCTTATTGTCTGCTGAGCTACAGCGAGGTGGCCAATGAGAGAGACCGAGGAGATCAAACATTTTGTGCGCTACAACACTGTCAAATTCAAGTCTGTCCTGAGTCTGGCAACAAGAAGGCATCAATGCACAACATCAAATCACGACATCAAAGAAATTTAAACCCATTACCAAAATTATGGCCGAAATTACCTTCTCCGCTTAATGCTTCTCCACTTAATCGCCCACTTTTTCCGTGATCCTGAGGAAGGGCGATTAAGCGGAGTTGACTGTACATACTTTTCTCATATATGGCAATTTCCTACTTACCACAAAAAATGAAATCATTGTAAACACATTTTATGGTGCACTCCAAAAATGTTTACTTAATATGTCACCTTAGGCCTAGTACTAAAAAGATGGAAAGAGACTTACTGATGGGAGCTTACTGTGAATAATATTCATTTTAATTCATCAACATTTGAGAATGAACTAAAATGAATGCCAAACTAAAGCTTATAAAGTTTCAAAAGAGTAATACCAGTATTACTGTAAAGAGGTGAAGTATGCACAATTGCACACTTGTTTCACAAAAGTTCCAAACCAAAAAGATGAACATATGACACTTTAGAGACAAGCTTGAAACAGTAGTGGCAAAAAACTTTGACTATTTCGACAAAGATGTCATTTGGTGGGTGATTCTTAGGATGGTTAATTCAAAAGAAGTTTTCCTATCATACTGCAATGACTAAAATATGAAGTCACATATCATACCAGAAAAAAAGTTATTCACAATAAATCACAGCAAAAAGGAATTTGCTTTAATCAGCCCAGGATCGTCATAAATCTGTTAGACTCATCTGATTCTGAACAAGACAAATATTCTTATGTTTTGTTTAAATACATAATGTTTTGCACTGTCTACATTTAGGAGTCAATGATGTATGTATCCCTTAACTTCTTTAAACCGTGAAGTTTAAGTGGAACTGTAAATTCTCATTTTTGTAACCTAGAAACTGAAGTGTTATGAGGTTTTACTAAGCACAAGTAAACAAAATCAATGATATTTACATTCTCAAATTTAAAATACAATTTATCTAAGATTATGAGTGTAGAAGTCTCACCTGCAACTTTCCAAGTAATTCTATGGAATCATTTTTAATCTGTAGAACGTTACATTTGAACCAATTCTCACTTTCATACCATTACACTGGACATGACAATCGCATAAATTCACATGCCAGTGCCAACCATGTGAGGCAGCAATCAAATTTTGTAGCCCAGTATCAGCTGATTGACTGGCAAATGACATACAGTCGGCTGCACATGAGTCAACGTCACCTAAGTTGATTTTCGGGATAAGTCAATCTTTTTTCACAGAATTTCCCCCATGCTTTATGTT
This sequence comes from Ellobium chinense, assembly GCA_033807755.1. NCBI lineage: Eukaryota > Metazoa > Mollusca > Gastropoda > Ellobiida > Ellobiidae > Ellobium > Ellobium chinense. Next base: position 376,659 of record JAWQUT010000447.1, read on the forward strand.
CTGCTGTAAAGTGAAATGCTTGAGTCGACATCGACTTAACCATAACAACTCTCAAGTCGATCTACATTCAAAGATTCATTCGTTGAGTTTTCTATCAATTTAGATCGGCTAAGTCGACGTCCAGAATTTACCCGCTCCCGCCCCCTCACCTCAACTCAACAAACCCCTCCCCTCAAGTCAACAACAAAGAGACACGCTACGTCGACTCTTCTTTGTGCTATTGAATGAACGTGTAGGCAGGCCTGCCTGCGGCTTAGCGTAGTGTAAGTGTGTACGTCCATGTTACGATGGCAGGCATGCTCTAAACTCTCAGGCATTGGTGGACACACCATGCCCACGCAATCCCTTGAGACGGGCGCTTCTCTCGTCCAATTAAAACGCCGAATAGGGCTTTGCCCTAGGCTAGGCATCAGTAAATAAAGTTAAATGCTCGCCCAATATGGGCCTTTATCACACAACACGCACACGACACACGCCGAGCAAACAGATCGCTTCACTTGGCTGCCACTTGTTGTTTCGAATACATCTAACTACGGGATCTCAAGCGCTGTCATCAATTATAAAAAAAAAAAAAATCATGTACAAAATCAATAGATCTACATGTATTCATAAACAGTGGTTTTGGCTTTTGAAAAACAAGGGGGGTAACTGTATAATAGATGTGTCTTTGGTCGAGTTACCTCCCATTATATAATTTGACATTGTTGGCTATTATCGATGGATGAGTTGATCTTATGGATAAGTTGATGTATTTCTGACTCCACCAGAGACATCTACTTAGCAGTGGTCAACTGCACAAAATGCTTATTATCCATAAAACTAGGTCACACAGCCACACTCTCGTAGTGTGTGGCACTCAGGATCCAGCTGGATCCTGAGTGCCACACACTACGAGAGTTAAGATACTGATTTCAAAGATGATCAGGAATTTTCAGTTTTATCATCTTGAGTCATTCTAGTGAAAGGAACTTAAAACGGCGCCCCTCAAATGCTGTTTCAATTAATACCTTTTTGCCATTCTTAGGGAATGTGTGAAAAGTTGCAATTTTTGCCCCTGACTCAAACAGATGATCCTTTTTCTGGAAAGTTGTTCCATAATCATCAGACCTGAAAAATATGATACATATATATACATTCCACATGACCATTGGCGAACTTTAGCATGATCATTCCTTACAAAGCAAGATACAGGTAATACTCATCACTATGTGACTTACTTGTATGTATTAATAATGGGGTTTATAAATCCACCAATGATTAATGATTAGGATACAAATTACCTTGTAAAAGAAATAATGTTCAGTTTATATGCACATATTAAACCTTAACCTACTTTAATTCAGTACCTCTGTAACATCCACAGTCCAATACTGCATCTCTCTTATCATCTCAACATTCAATTTCGTGTGTTATGCCTCAATTCTAATTTGAGTTAACTTCTTGCATGTACCATAAATTGTATTATATATTATAAAAATATTG
>JAWQUT010000447.1:384021-406853 GCA_033807755.1 Ellobium chinense
GGGGGGGAGATTGGAGAAAAAATTTAGATTCACATTAAAAAATGAAGAAAAAAGAAAGACTGATGACAGAGTTGACTGATAAGAGAATATAGGGATAGGTGATAAAATATATTCCATAGTGTTCAGTGTGCAGTGTAGAACTGTGGATGAGGAGAAATAGCTATCCTTTGTAAGGAAGCAGCTGAAGTTGCAACAGTTGCATCCCTTTATTTTTGACAGTTTTTAAGTAAGAATCACAACAGCTGCAGTTCTGCCATTGTATAACAAAAGAGCGCATATGGGATGTTCTTTTGCTGATCATGAGTAGAGCTATGATAATGTGTTGTCCTAGAATATCAGTTCAACAAACAATGCAATCTCAGTCGTCTTTGTGCTGAAGTATTATATTACAGTACATGATTTAATCCACCATAACACTTGACTAGATTCTAGTCTTTTCAGTTTTGCCTCTGTCCAGCTTATCTCACATTTTATTCATACTGAAAATGGCTTGTCAGTATGATTCAGCAGCTCATTAATTATCTTTAAATTGTAACATTATGAGATCAACATACACATCGCTCTGTAAACTGTTTTGTTATGAGCACTTGTGCAGTATTCGTCATCCATAATACTGATCTAACCTAGCTATCACTCTGGACCTACAAAATGCTCTGGGAAAGCAGAAATTTCATATACATAAGTTTTCATAAGTATACCTGAAGGTATTTTTTTGGAAAATGCTTGATAATGAAATTAACAATATTACAAGACGTTTTACTTGTCTTTACATTTTCTCATGTATTTTATTGGGCTATTATTAAATGCAGCTGGGGTTAATCTGAAAAATATGCCTGTTGCAAAGCTTGCCTAAACCTCTTCCCTCCCCATATTTTCATCTTAAACCATAGTCTCTCCCACCTGCAATAATCAGTTCCCCGCACAAGTGATCCCTATCCCTGACTTACTCAGCTCAAAGCCAGACAAATATTTTGTTTATGAACCAGATAGAGCATGACCCTTTGGTGCTCATAATCTTGATTGCTGTGCGGTGAACTGGATTGACGCAGGTGACCCAGATATTTCCATTTTATTAATAGTGTGAAATATGCATAATGCTTGATACGAAATGATTCAGGAAATTACATGAACTTCGTATTGGAGGATTTGAATTTATTAAAATAAATGTCAAACTATTTTACAGAGTATATCTGGTTTATTTTTAGGTTAAAATTTAGATGGTAAAGTCTTGAAAAAACACATTTCTTTATTTGTTTGCTCAATGCAAAGTTTAGCTTGAAGTAAGATTTTCCTGTAAATAAATGACATTTTGCAATGAGTCTTAGTAATGATAACTGTGCTCTGTTATGCTACCCCAGCAGTCTCTGTTCACCCCAGAATATTCAACATGGATGTTCAGAATGATGTCCTCAATGAAGACTGGTACATCTTACGTACATGTACAGTGGAACCCGCTTAAGCGGGACATGCGTAAGCGGGACTCTCGCTTAAAGGAGACGAATGCCTGGGGAACGGAATTTTTCCTTTTTAAATGTATACATGTGAGTGGGACGGCAACCTGCTTAAGCGAGACCACTTGGAGCCAAATCTCCGTTATATACCTGCTGTTTTTGACAGGAGTGCTGCAAATTCTCACTATCATGCTGTGTCTCAGTGCTTGTTTACCATTGCCCATCACTCATCAGCTGAAAACCTGAGAGCTACAAAGAAGCTTTTACCGACGGTCCCGATTGGCACCCCTCTTCTCCCCCCCCCATGTTACATTAGAAGTGATTGACACCATCTCCTCCCCATAGCCTCCTGTCAGGCAGTTAACCTTTCGGCACACGCATGGACAAATCAGAGCGGACTTCCTAGCCAGCCGCTGGTCATTTAACCCACGCAAGCATCAACCGGATCAAGATTAAGTAAGCCCCCCCCAGCCACACTTTATCCTTTCTTCAGCTTGGGCAGTGATTGACACTTACGACCCTTACCTGGGCTATTGCACAATACTTGGCCAGGGTGTCGTTCACCTAGGCATGACCATCACTCATGTTGCATAAAGGCTTTTTACCTCACTAGCAACAAGTAATGATTATCCCTTAACTTCAGTGAAATGTGCAAACTATCTAAGAAATCACTTTATAATGGATAGTCCGCCTAAACAGGACTCCCGCTTAAGAGAGACCATTCGTCAGGAACGGAGCCATCCCGCTTAAGCAGGCTGTACATCACTATTATCTCTCACTGGTTAATTCAGCGGTGGAAACAGTGTTTGTCATGTTCGTAAACCCAGTGAACAGAGGAAATGCAATTTTACACTTGTTAAACATTGCAATGATTATTATCTGTTCTGCTAATTGTTGGAGTTTTATGGGAAAGTTGTGTGCAGTTTATAAGAAAACCATGCATTTAGAATGTACTGCACAAGAGGGGCTGCCCAGAAACATGTCTGCACATTTTCAGTCCCCCTTTTGGACTTGAAAGAAAGTGGAACAGCTGTTTCAAGTCTCCACATAATTTTGCTGATTTGCAAAATGTTATAAGTTGACACTAATGGCTGTGCCATTTCAGTGGAGATAGAAATAGTCTTTCTTGAAACTATTCTTTTAGATTTGTTAAAGAGTGAACTGTTTGAGATTAGGACATCACAGAATAAGAGTCATTCAAAAGCTGCATTTTTGTTTAAAAGTGCAGTTTGGTGTACAGTATTTAGTTCTACAATTTTTTAACAAGTTGACCATCTGTTTGTTTGTTTATTTGAATTAGGATTTTAGAGCATTCAACACAACTATGGCAGTATTTGCCTTCACAGCAGCTTCTATGACTTGAAAACTGTCAAGGGATTTTTATTGTGCGCGTTGTGCACACAGGACTTCCTAGTTTTTCGTTCTCACCCAAGAGACAGTTTTGAGGAGAGCATTGAGTTTCTGTATGTGTGTGTACAGTGTAATATATTCAGTGACAGTGTCCCAGAAGTTTCAGATCAGTGCCATTGCCTGTGATCTTGCCAAGTTTGGTTAGAAGTGGTGGTATTGATCACAATGTGAGGAAGGAGTTTGACTGTGGCCATACTAGTCTGTGTGGACAAGATTGGAGTTCTCATGCCATGTAATGCTATTTTGTTTAACTTTGCAGTTTTACGTTTTCTGCATTCGTTTGGATGAGAGGCCAGCAACTTGTCTGGAAAGTATCTGTCAGTGCCATAGAGCATGATACCGATTTGTGTAAACAAACAAAAAGACACTAAATTTTTTTTATGTATTCTAAACATTCAGTGATATTGTTATTTTATTCAGAGGCTTCTTTACCTGTGTTAGTTTATGTAGATGAATTTACCTACATCCTTTTTTGCTTTGGTAACATTGTACATTTAGAACCTTTTTGTGAGGATTGCCTATTTCTTCACATTTTGTGAAGAGATACAGTCTATTTTACAATGGTCTTAAACTATAAATGATGTAAAATACCTATACACAGATTTTTGAAATGCTTAAGTCACCAGACCAATGTGTTACAAGATTGTCATCATTTTGTTGTATATGTATTTCGTTCATGCTCTTGAACTTTTAAGGACTGTATAGTATGAAAATATTTGTATAAAGAACTATTTATGATGTTTTTTAATCTTGTCTTGCTGGAGTCTTTACTGTCGATGACTGTTGAGATTTGAGTGAAAAGCACTTGTTTGGGAGTTCTGTTATATGAATTTGAAGTGATTTGTGCTTACTAGATTGATGGACACTCTTCTTCATTCAAATTTCGAGTCCTATAGTCTCAATTTAACTTGCCAGTGATCAACAGGACAAATGCCATGATGACTTAGAAGAGTAAGATGGTAAGAGAGGGACCTGAACCTCGGGGACATTGTTGAACCTCACAATCCCAAATTCCCCATATTTTTACTGCAAGGCTCCAGTTCTTCCCTGTATACTGCTACATTAAATTTACTTCACAATATTGAATACCTAAAGATTTTGAATTTTCAAGCCAGTCCCTTGAAATTCAAGATCATTTGAGGATAGGCATGGATTTGTCGCAAGCAGTCACTTCAAATAGTGGAGTTTATGTTGTGGCACTCAGATATTGGATGTCTGGATGGAGAAGAATTATTTTAATTTGAAGATACGTGTATCTGAGCTATTTCCTTATAAAGTAAGGTCAGCTTACGAGTAATGCACATCTTGGAAACTTGGTGGGACTTAAAAGTCTTTTTGGATAAAGCATTTTTTTTCACACACAGGTTTTGATTTAACCATCAGATACTGAGCAAAATTAATTTTCAACTATGAAAATGAACAATGAAAACAATGAAATGGTAGGAATAAAATCATTTGCATGCTGTAGGTTTTGAAAATCTTGTTACACTGCAGTCTCGAATTTGTCACAATGGCACTTTGATATTATCTTTCCATGGCAACCTCTCAAATGCACCTTATGGAAAGCCGGTTACGCAGTTACGGTGTGCCCCCCATCCTGCACTAGCCAGACTTACTTAAATTTATACCTTAACCTGACAGACTTTAAATCACTGGTAATATTGTTAAGCAATAACAAATGATACAGGATCAAGATGACAGTGGTAAGAATGTTATGGTGATTTTGGTGAGGACAAAATAATGATGATGATTGTATGTTTATAGGGCCATAGGGCCTTACCCGATTACATGTGTATGGGTTTATATTTCTCCAGTTGTACTAACATTTCTTGGTTCAGCATTAATGTTTTGATACTGGTGACCATGTCTGTTTAGCTTTTGTTGTTCTGTTTGTGATTGTAAAAGTGAATCAGAAGCTAATTTGGGACTGGGTGGGAACAAACTTTGTGAAGTACTTATAGGTTAAAGTTCATTGTGTGTCTCTCTTTCTGATAGAGACACTAACAGACTTATCGGTCATGCACTTCACTGGCATTTGTAGTGTTGAATCAACACCCACATCAAACCTTACAAACAGCTTGAATAAATTGTCAGTAATGCCAGGCAGGCCTATATCCTATTACTACACAGCTGCTACTCCCCTTTATCAAATTAAACTAGAGAAGCTCTCAGTAGAAAACACCCTCGCCAAGATGGTTAAAATGCCCTATCTTGCAACATTAGAAATCGCTTTGAACATTTCCTGGATCTACCTGTTCTCTAGTGACCGTATGCATAATCCACACGTTAATTAACGTATTGCGTTGACCACAGTGAACACTACTTATGTTTTGGGAGTTTCCCGTGATTACCGCAGTGCGTTAAATAACGTAAGGATTATGCATAGGGCCACAGGTTCTTACCAAAATTTGGTGGTTTCTGTTCTACTAGTTCTAGACTGGGTCTAGCCTTTTCTTTTTCACCAGTGTTATTGAATGCAGTTTATTCTGATGCAACAAAACCAGATTCTGATGTAACAAAATATCACTCAGCGTTCTTGGTTGAGATAATCTGTAATTACATTTGATTTGTCAAGATGTGTCTTCCATTCCCCATAACTGTGGGTGGCAACGATGTGTCAATCAGTCCTATCATACACATAATGATGTGATAATGGGAGAAAATCCAGGAAAGTCTGACTATGCACATGTGCTATCCAACATGAACACTGTTCTCCAAGATGTAATTTACCATCTCTTCACTTATTATACATGTATGTGTATTTAGTTCTGTGGCTTTCATAGTGCAGTATCAAGCACTAATCTCTAATACTGTATTTTCAATGCATTTCGAAGTCGAGAATTGTTTTTCTTCAGCATGTAAGACTTGGGAATGGGTGTGAAATTTTGATTTTCAGATGGCTTCTTCCATTAGGGCTTTGCGTCTATTGGAAAACAAACAAACAAACAAACAAACAAAAACAAAATGCTATCATTTGACATTGAGCTCAGTGTTGCCTTTCACCACATAATCATGTGTAGCCTTCCCGATGACAATAGCTGAGGCTCACATAATTATTTAAGATGACTTCAGCATGCGGATATTGTATTTCTTGATGTCCACCAGATATATTTTCGGGTGATAATTCGCGGGTAAATTATAAAATAGGAGAAAGTTAACTCAGGTGCTAATGTTAACATCTGATACTTGTAAGCTTTAAAATACGAGGTATACCTTTTATATGCTCGGACTAACCTATTTCTAGTGGTCCTATTGGCTTCAAATTTGGCAGAAGTGTGCATACATGTTTTATAAGATCGGGAAAATGTTTTCATAATTTTTCAACAAAAATTACATGTTTTATGACCCTAGGTAAGGCCATCTTGGAACGTCAAAATGGAGCTAGACGCTCGTGATTTTCGAGCATTGAGTTTGTATGACTACAAAAGGGGTTTAACGGCTATGGAATATCTGGATCAGCTAACAGAACATTTGGAGAGTCTGCCCCTTCCAAATCAACCGTTTACAAATGATATCAGGAATTTTTATGTGGCAGAAAGACCACCAAAGAAGACCCCCCCCCCCCCCCCCNCCTCCCTGGAAGACCCGTCTCTTTAAGTTTAACTACAAATGAAAACAGAAGCTGTGCGAAAGTTGGTGGACAGAGACATTAGAACAACATAATTATGAGGAAATACAGGAGGAACTGGGCTTTTCATCCAGTATTGTCTATAAAATATTACATGAACACTTAAAGCTAAGGAAGGTCTGTGCCTGGTGGGTACCCCATATGTTGACTGAGGATCAGAAAAGGGCTCGGGTTGAGTTTTGTCAAACCATGCTTAGAGAATATGATGAAGGCCGGTCAAAGTCTGTGTATAAAGTCATGACTGGAGACGAGACATGGGTGTACAATTACAATCCTGAAAGCAAGCGCCAAAGCATGTGTTGGGTGGGTGCTGGAGATGCTCCACTGTGAAATTTAAGCATCTCAGAGCACTGGTAAAATGATGGTGACGGTTTTTTTTTTCGGAAAATGCGCCCATATTATAACAATTCCTGTAGAAGAACAAGGGACTGTTACTGCCCTATCATATCAATAACGTTTACCATTGAAGGCCTTCCACGAGTGGGCACAAAAGCATTCGAGGATGGGCACTCGAGGGCTTAAGCTGCACCACGATAACGCAAGTGCTCACAAAGCACACGTGACTTTAGAGTATTTGGAAAGAGAAAACGTAAAATCTCTCCCACACCCGCCTTACTCACCGAACCTAGCTCCTTGTGATTTTTTCTTATTCCCATCATTCAAAGATCAAATGAGAGGGAAGCGATGCAGTGACAACGAAGAAGCGCATTTTACGTTCAACAAAATAATCGAGGGGATACCTGCTGAGGAGTGGAGCCATTCCTTTGTTTCTTGGTTTAGGAGGATGCAGTCATGCATCAATGCCAATGGAGTACTTCGAGAAGTAAAAGTTTCAGCTCTCTAGGACCAGTAGAACATGGTTAGTCCGAGCATATGAAAGGTATACCTCATACCAATGCTTTACAGTCCTTATCTCACGCACTGTCCCTTGGGTGTTACAGTGTCCAACCAGAGCTGACTGCTTGATGTCCCTCTTTAATTTATCTCCATGTATTTTAGCAATGCCTGTTGCAGACAGTTAATAGATCATTAGCCTAAAATTGGTCTGAAGGACGCAGTGAGATCTCTGTTATGACGTCCATAGGAGTGTCACATGGATCTTGTGCTGATCACTGTCTGGTAGCCACATGGGGATTGTCCACCTGCTGGACATTGGTCTTATATAGGTCTGATATTCGAGTGAATCACACATATACATGTATTTAATATCACACATTATACATGTACTGTATTTAACCCGGATTCTGCATTAGCCGGGCAAGTTACCCAGGTTCACGGTGCCTTGAGGACCAGCTTATTCCCAAATATGTGGGAGATGGAAATTCCATATGGGTCCCAAACAGGTGTGCGATACTGGTCCATAAGTTGGCCGCTGGGCCTACTTTCCTACATATTTTTTGTTCAAACGTACCTTTAGTTAATGCGGTGAAGTGAGGTGGTAAAGAATGCGACCATATCTCATTCCACAATTATCATATCAATAAAGAATAGCCTTTGGTATCAACATGCTGACATGTCAACGAGATTGATATAAGCTTATTTAACAATTAACATCGTATCTTACGTGCATGAACCTCTGACTTAAAACACAAAAAAAAAAAANGGGGGGGGGGGATTGTAAGAAAGATTTAGGTAGCAATAGAGAGCCTAAGTTATAATAAAATTATTACTTTCTTAAGTTTTCGAGCTGGCACATAAAAGCCCGATGCTGGCCTAAACGTTGTAACTAAAATAATGATACACCCTATCAGATACCAAATTCTGCAAGTGACCTAATTTTTGGGATACGAACTTAAACGTCAACCTGCACGACGTGATAAGACGATCATTTGCGCTCTATACGACCTTGGTGAGATTAGATCTACATGATGTATAACATAACGTGAAATAATGGACGAGGCTTGATGGAGTCTCGGAAATCACGCAGGGTCGTGAATCGACCTATGGCTTGGACCGACTGGTCATTGGCCCGGATGTATAGCCATCAGTCGTTGCTTCTGTTTCCTCGTGTGCAGAGGTTTTTTTTTGTTTTTGTTCTTCTTTTCCCGCGTAAAATCAGAAAATTCTGTAAGGTTCTCAGCAGATGTTATTCAGGGAGAGTCTGGTATAGGTCCATATATTAGCGAATGTTAGAAACACACCATTTCATTGAGGCGGGAATGACTAGTTTTACTTTCTAATACCCCTAGTTTTCAGATTTCTTTATTAATTACTGACCTTATTTGCTGTGCTATGAAAAATTCGATGTTCAGGCGCTGCTCGCAAGGAGTTGTCGGCCACAGAGTGGGTTAAAAAGTCACATTCAGATCCATGAAAACGTAACCATCATCGGTGTGAACCCCTCCTCTTTTCCACCCCCTGGAGCGTCAATTAAAACCTTGACCTTTGGACTACAGATATCCCATTAATTATTAGTCAAAGCCGGCGCCAGCCAGAAAGAGTGGGTTCAAAAGAGAAAGAAAAAGAAACTCAGACAAAACTGGAGAGGAATGCTGTACGGAAGTTTCATCTTTATCTTACTAGCAATGCTAGTCAAAAGGGAGCATAAGTTTAGCAAAGATCCTCCTTCATTTTAGAACTTGGCGCATGGCATTACAGGTTAAATGGTTGCGATTTTACTGTATTCACTGACACGGGCTAATGGTTTTTAGATTCACTGTTGCCATTGCTTGAAACTATGCGATACATCCATGTTTTGAAGACTTCAAGTTTGTGTTAAAAGCTGATTTTTTTTTTCAACAGCTGAATTCCTATTGCATCAGCTTTACACAACACTGGACATTGTTTAAAAATGATTTTTTATGTGAATTATTCATGGAAAAAAAAGCTGCTTTCTTGAAAAAGCTGCTTTTTTTTCTTACTGAAGTGGCTCAGATTTTACCCCATGCAATCTGAAAACTTCTCTTTTACTTGAAATAGCCGTCTTCACGTGAGATCCGATGCTTAGTGAACTCAAAGGCAGTTTTTGTTTTCTGTTTCCACTTTTTTTGCTAGCCTTTCTCTTCATCTATTTTATTTCATTGAAATCCCCCCCCCCCATTTTTCTTTTTTTATCTTTTCTGTTCATTCATTCATTCATTCATTCATTCATTCATTCATTCATTCATTCATTCATTCATTGAATTTGCTCATCAGTTCATTATGTAGCTCTTCTCACTCATTTATATGTCCATCCACCCACGTTCCTTTAATCTTCATACTGTACTATATGATAATTATGGTACAGAATTGAAGGGGCACAGTGACTGGAACGCCTCGTGTTCACGAGGAGACTGAGCCACCCTCCCCCCCCCCCCCCNCACACACACACACACACTTCACAATTCCCCCCCAAAAAATCTTCGAAATGGGATGACGAAAGTTACAACTGTCTTTGCAGGTCTTATTATATTATACTCTAGGTATTGTTCTGACGTGTGTTGTAGGGAGTAGGGGAAGGAAGGGACCTTTTCACCTTTTATTAATTGCTCCTTGCCTTGACAAAACGTGCCTCACAAAGTGCTTCTTGATATCCACGCAACCGTAAGTTAAAATAGGAGCGCTAAATGTAAAACTACTATTTCAAGCATCAAGAAGATTATGAAAGGTCTGCCGCCTCGTCGCATCAGACGATGGCTCAGGTGATATAATGTACTTCGCTACAGTAAAGCCCACCCAACCGAGTTGATTATGTCAATTTAATCAGACTGGTTGATTGGAAATCCTTGTCAGAGCCCACAGCCGGAGAACACTGATAACATTTCGATACTAATCAATCCTTGCCCTATATCCAATTTTTTTCTTCAACTGGCAGAGCAACCAGTTTCCCTTTCTTAGTGCGGCCATCCGTATTCATCTTCAGAGTGGTATATAGTGGAAGAGTGCTACACCACACAAAATGAAGCCATTAATTGCAGTGATTGTTGCTGTGTGTTCATATTTAGTCACGGGAGAGGGTAAGTGTAATCATTTGTGAAAGTTACAAGAACATATTTGAATAAATTGCAGTCTCCTTCAGTTTTGAGCTGGTGACGGTGAAGAAATCCATTGTCTGTGATGTTACACACTGAATATGATAGCTTGATGATTGTAGACTGAACTAATGCCTTCTACGAATGCGTAAACTGCACGTTGTCACAATATGAACATCTTTGTGATTCTCTACTGTATTCTTCTCTCTCCTTCTCCCTCTTTGCTTCAACTCAGCCACAAGCACATTTCAATTCATAATTGTGAGCATGCCATATCATCTGGTATTTACACAGAATATGTGGACATGGTTCGTCAAAATTTCGCAAACGACATCAATACCGCCTTGGTTCAGCAGATACAAAAGGAACTGACAGCGAGTTACATCTACCAAGCATACGTGAGTTGTCTGGAACACTTTGTCTTCCCCAAAATGGCTACTAAATCTGAAAAAAACGTTTACGCGTATTAGTGCCATTACTATCTTGTCCCTTCTCCAGCCTCATCCAATTCACCAAGTCTCTCAAATAGTAAGCCCCCTCCTCGCTCCGCCCCTCCCCCAATAAGTGCACACAATTTCATAATATGACATGGGCATTTTCAGGGGATGAAATAATGAGAAGTGGGCTGACTTTAACAGTTCTCACCAATTTATTTTGGACTTGGGCAATGCCTAAATCATCATTTACGCAGGTACGTACACACACACGCACGCACACACGCACGCACGCATGCGCGCGCGCGCGTACACACACACACACACACACACAGAGTGACAGAAAACAACAGTGAAACGGCTAGGATGTGCCTTTCCCATCTATGCAGCTCGCAATAATTCCTGCATTAACTCTCCTCCATCCCTACCTTTCATTATTTCAGGCTTCTTACTTCCAAAGATCCGATGTGAGTTTGCCAGGTATCAGGAAGTTCTTTTCTGAAGCATCGCTGGAGGAGAGAGACCATGCCCAGGCGCTCATAGATTACATCAACGAGAGGGGTGGACACGCTCAGTTTGATGAAATAGATGTAAGAGACACGAAGCAGCCAGAACAAAAATTAACATAAGAACAGTAGGCTATACTGAAGATTTTGCAGCTTTGGTGTTGTGTTCAAAATCATAATGTCATCATATAAATATATTACTGTAATCCAGCCTAAAAAAGCTCGATTGTAGATAGCTTACAACGAATTAAAAGAAGAAATAAAAGAACATATTACAACTGTATTTTACATTCGCTGTAAAGGGATTAGAAGTAAATCCACAAATACCGAATGTACACATGTGCCGTGTAGGCCATAATAGAGCAATACCCGTGGAGCCAGTCACCAATTTCATTCTGCTTCCCCAGCTCAAGAAAGCATGCGAAGGCGTCATGCAGCACTCGAAATCGGACTCAAGTGGTCTCGCGGACTTCGACGATAGAAGGATGTGTGTAAGTTGTTTTTGTTTTTTTCATATACAGGCCTATCCTAAACAGACCTATATAAATATGATGAATGTCACCCGTATATCTCCTCATCGATATGCATGAAAAATTAAGTCCATTGTAAATGTCGTAGCACACATAGCCAGTGCAATCAGGAAGCTCCGCTTCTGCCATGTTAATTGATAAGGAGTTGTACTAGCTGTTGTGATGTCGACCAGCCGAGCATCTGCCGTAATCTGGAATTTAAATCTTAAAATGTTGTGATGGATGCTGATGCCCGTTAAACTCCATCAGAGAGAACCAGATGGAATATTTCACCAAGAACGGTGAAAGCCAACGCCTGGGCTGGCCCCTGGACTTTGGCCGTCCCAGTGCATTAAACTGTCAGCTCGGTGGCGCACAGTGTCTGCACTCTCAGTAGTATTACGCATGCACAGTTATCCGGGCATCGCAAGCCATAATTCCAACAATCATTATTTCTGGTTTCTGCTGTCCACTGTCAGAGGAATTTGGTTGGCTGATATGGTCAAGTTGCATTGGCTTTTACTGGCTGATGCATCATTTATTTTCGGACGAGAGATTTTATTTTGCAACCACGGTTTTATTTATATTTACATTCTGCTTAAACCTGAAGTGAGCTCGCTGGAGTTGATTACATAATAACGGTCCATTTAACCCGTTCGTTAAGTCATGTTTTCAAGTGTTGATGTCATCAAATTACCATTAACTCATTAGTCTGTGCATAGTATTGAGGCAGGGTTTTACGGCGCTTTAGTGCGACTGCGGCTATATTGCGCCAACGTACGTAGCAATAATCCACAGCATACGGAATAAGACATAGGTGTATCTCGTATACGACGCGGGAATGCTACTCCCGAGATATTAATTTACGTCTATATACTGTTTGGACCAGGACCAACGGATTAAGTCTCTCATGTACATGTAGGCCTACATCATAAGGAGCGAAGGAGTTAACAAAAATATCTCTTCGATGTTCCGGCTAGAGGAAATGTAAAGTTAAGCTAGATCGACTTAACAAAACAATGTTGTAATAAGGGGTTATTTCTGTCCACGAGTTCCAGACAAAGAGCAAGCAGAGGAGGCTGAGACCGTTCGTGTTTTCGTGTTTCATTGAGACAATTCATACTCTGTTATGTCTGGGCGAAAAAAAGGCAGTGTTAATAAGAGGGATACCATGCATCTCTGGTATTCTCCATTTCATGTTTTCGTTCTCTCTCCTCTTTCTAGATCAAACAAGATATGCCTCTGAGTGGGAGGAATATAAGCACTGTAGTTTATCCTTCCTCTCACTCATAGGTTAGCGTCATAGCTTTCTAATATGCATTGGTTTTCACTTCATCACGTTTACTTTCTCTTCACAGAGATGGTGGAAAAATAGGGAGGAAGGGGCGGGGTGGAAGGAGAAGGGAACATAAAATAATTTTAACTGCATTTTGTGTGTGTGTTTTCTCGCAGATCTGTGGGTTTGTTGCCACAAGGACAATCAACAATCGCTGTGTAAGTAAAAACATGCAAAGTCACTTATCAGACCTTAATAGTCAATCAAATGCTACGTTCATAGGGCGTATACTATGTTATATAATACTACACTACACTACACTACACTACACTACACTACACTACACTACACTACACTACACTATACAATACTATACTATACTATACTATACTATACTATACTATACTATACTATACTATACTATACTATACTATACTATAGCATAGCATAGCATAGCATAGCATTGCATAGTATATTCATTTGTGGGTGATGCTGTGCACAGCCCTACACGATTCTTGATTCTTCGTAGTCGCCATCCTGATCATGATCATTATCATTCTTATCGTTATTGTCATTACTGTCTTCATTGTCATCAGTGTTCATTTTGTTCTTCATGTATTTGAGCGAAAGAATGACAGTGTTAACAAGAGAGACAAAAAGGAAGATGATTCAGCAGGTCTCAGTTTTGTTTGCTTTGTTTTTTATTTCTCTATAACATCACTAAATGTTCTGCGCAGGCTTCCAGAGACAACTGGCAGGAAGGCTTGATGGCTTTTGAAGACGCTCTGGCCATTGAGAGATATGTCAACGAGCAGCTTTTGACCATTCACCAACACGCTGATGGCAAAAATGATGCCCATGTAAGTATTCTTAAAGTGTCGTTTTTCAGGATTGAATAGACCGTTCAGTCGATCATCCATCCATCCATCCATCCATCCATCCACCCACCCATCCATCCACCCATCCATCCATCCATCCATCCATCCATCCATCCATCCATCCGTACATTTATGATAACTGTTTTTGCCAGATTTTATTTCAAATTTTGAAGTAGCCATTCCGTAATAACGTGCACCAATTTTCCAACTTCTTGCAGTTGACGCACATTCTTGAGCACAAGTTCCTGGAAGAACAAGTCAGTTCCATCAATACACTTGCGCACTACGTCACAAGGCTACGCAGTTTTGCACAAGGGAACAATTACAAACTGGGAGAATACATGTTTGACCAGAAGCTCGCATAGAATGACTCTTGTGAATGCTGTAGAAAATTGTCAATTTTGATCACTCTTGGAAAGTAGTCTACATCATTGCTGAGCATCATTGAATAGAATGGCAAGAAAAAGAAATATGGAAATGGATTTATTGCGTTTACATGAGGCTTACGCATGAGGAATGTGTTTTTATAAACTAAGGTGACCTCGGGCATCATTTGACACATCATGGATTTCTGTCAAGCGTGTCTTGAACTTTATTAGTTGCTAATATTACACAAGCATCCTCACATCGTCATCATAATCTCTCATAGTGTATCTCCATAAATTTCAACTACAATGTCTGGTTTAGCCAATATTGACTGACTGCTATAACTATCAGCGGGTTGTTGTTTTTTTTTTTCCCCTCTAGGCACCGATAATAACTAATTCAATGTTTAGCAAAAAACACGCACACAAAAAAAAAAAAAATTCAGTGCTTACTCTGCGGCGTTGTTTCGAAATCTGTCAAGAGAAGCAAAACCACTAACCTACATGTATAGACAACAATAACACCATTACAACGATGATCGAGACATGAAAAGCTGCAGCCGGACCTACAAATATCCTGGATACTAAGCATAAACGTTGTTGTTTTCTTTAATATTCTGTGCGATCAAAGTATTAGATAACAAACAAAAGTTTCTTGACTACGATCTTCTTTTTGTAATAGTCAATATCAATAAAACATCTCATTTATGAAGAATTATAATTGTTAATTGCTGTCGTTGTTAACTTGTTTGTGTTGTTGTAGTTGTTGTCGTTGTTGTTGTTGTTGTGGTGATGGTGGTGGTGGTGGTGGTGGTGGTGGTGGTTGGTGTTGGTACTTTTGTTGTTGGCTGAAAAAAAAAAGTTTTTGTGTTCTTCTGGTGAAGTTAATAATGGTGGTCGTGGTAGTGGGACGGTGTTGGTGCTACTGCTGCTGCCTGACTTCGTTTTACTGTGTTGTGATGTGTGATAATAATGAACACTGTTGTCGACTTATATCTGGTTAGTATTCATCTAAGCCTATGGCTTGCATTTTAAGCACCTCGTGCTCTCTATTCTCTTCGTCATAATACCCATAATTGTCATAATCATCATCTTACCACCTCTCATCCACCGTCGACATGAAGATTTAATTCGAAAACGTGGGATAAAATTTGAAGGGTATTATATAATTAGCTGATGAGAAATTAATATTAAGATGATTATGCTCTTTTAGCGTGACTAGAAATAAGCGTACCAATTTACACTTAGATGTTTCTCTGAGCTGAATCCACGAGAACGCACTCATCATTAATATAATAATACAATTTTCAAGAGATGGGTAGTCTTTGTAAGGCAGGGTGTTATTTGTTTCGAGAGAGAGAGAGACAAAGGAAAGCTAGATGAATTAGTAAATTGTAAGGAGTGCCAAGTGGAGGAAGAAGGGAATGGGGACTGAAGATAAAGCTCGTCGAGAGTTGCACCAGTAGAAACTGCGACAAAGTATTCAGAAATATACGTGTGTGCCTGTGCTCGTGCGTGCGCGCGCGCGCGCGCGCGCGCGTGTGTGTGTATGTGCATGCGTGCGTGCCTATGTTTGTGCGGGCGTGCGTGCCTATGTTTGTATGTGTGTGTGCGTGCCTGTGTGTGTGTGTGTGTGTGTGTGTGTGTGCGTGCGTGCCTGTGTTTGTGCGGGCGTGAGTGCATGTGTTTGTATGGGTGTGTGCGTGCCTCTGTGGTGTGTGTGCGTGCGTGCGTGCGTGCCTATGTTTGTGCGGACGTGCGTGTCTGTGTTTGCATGTGTGTATGCGTGCCTCTGTGTGTGTGTGTGTGTGTCTGTCTGTCTGTTTGTGTGTGTGTGTGTGTCTGTGTCTGTGTGTGTGTGTCTGTGAAACATGATCAGATAGCAAGGATGGGTCAGTGCCATGGCGATTCTGGAATAGGGCCTACTGTCGAGGTGGTCTGAATAGAATCCAAAGAGATGCGTTAAGGTCACTGTCTCCATGTACTGCAACTTCGTAGAGATTTCCGGGGTGGCATTTCCAAACTTAATAAATAAACTTCGGGACGAAAAGGGACTTTTAGAAGAGGGTGGTGTCCTTTTCTTTGATATCGGCAGAAGTAATCAAGAACTGACGAAAAGTTTCAAGTCCATCACGTTTCATCATAAGAAAAGCCTGGTCTAGGAGTACTAGGACTTGGCGGAAAGTGGTAAAGCTCATTCTCGCTGCCTTCCCATGGCAACCGCATGTTACGACGTACGCGGAGGAAGGGGAAGTGACCTGGTTGCATGCATGTTACGAACTTGGAAATCTGCTCTCGTTTCGAGTGCCCATTTGTTATCGCTGCTTACTGCTCGGGGTGCTATGAGTAAACTGGTCTAGAGGGCAATTAAAACTTTTGGGAAAGTAATCGCATTCCATACACAGTTTAATCAAAGAATGAAAAAAAAATCATAACTTAGTGAAGCCTGCCTTTTATAAATGGGTCAATAACCTTACTTTCTCAACTAGAGGTTGGGTCAATTAATTTAACGCACATTAATCTAGATCTATCTCAACAACTGATACTACTCTATCTAGGCCTGCTGCGTCATTGCATTTGAATTAGAAATAGATCATGCCTTGAGAGTCTGTAATAGTAGGCTAGGCATTAAGTTATCATCTGGGGACCTGCACCCTAACCCTATAGACTATAGTAGGTCTATGCACTCCCGGGATAACTGAGATGTTATCAGTTGATGAGAATCAACTTAAACGCTGATTTCTCGAACCCTGTTTACCTTTGTCCCTAGAGTTATCAGACAAGTATCCTATTATAGCGTTGACTGCCCTGAAAATGTATCAAAGCAGACTGGGGCCCCGTCTGGGTGTTATTGTTTCACACCAATCAAAGGACAAAGTGCAATAGCCCTGAAGTTTCTGTTTCTACTGTATGCTACAAAAAGCCACGCTTGATCACAATGACAAAAAAGCACATAGAGTGGTAAATAATTATTTTGACACAGTTTCACACTATCAAGTGTGTTTTTGTGTTTGTCGCCTTTGCGTGTGTTGTTTTTCCCAAAGATTTGTGACACATAGTAGATTCTACAACAATGGAGTATTTTAAGCTGGGAGGAGTTCTTCACAGCCTTTGCATATTTCTTATGTTTGTATGCCCAACGAAGCAACAACTCGGAGGTAAGTTGCAGTACTGTGAACTCAGGTTTTATTTCATAATAGCATGCGTCATCTTTGTGTAGTGGGAGCGTGGAGGGAGCAGACACAAACACCAAGATTAATTTAATACCCACATTAGCCTTTTTTACCCACAACATCGTAAGGCAATCAAAGGAGTAAAGTTTTATTCTTCTCTTGTACTCTACCGTGTCATTTCCTTGGTTTTAGAGATGCACCATCTGAAGTATGCTATGCGGTTGTTGTCGTTGTCGTTGTCGTTGTTGTTGTTGTTGTTGTTGTTGTTGTTATTCTTCTTCTTCTTCTTCTTCTTCTTCTTCTTCTTCCTCTTCTTCTTCTTCTTCTTCCTCTTCTCCTCCTCCTTCTTCTTCTTCTTCTCCTCCTTCTTCTTCTTCTTCTTCATCATCTTCTTCCTCTTCTTCTTCCTCTTCTTCTTTTCTTCTTCTTCTTAATACTTTTAAGCCTGGTAAAGACAGCACAGCCTCCTGGATATTTGCGTTATTAACGTTTAAGTAATTTCTTCATCCTGGTTCAATTTCTTATGGTGTTTGAAAGGGGATAACATTATGTAGGCCTACATGTAATGTTTGAAGTGTCCTAGGCTGAAGTTTGGTTTCCCTCTCGATACTTATTTGAACAAGTGGCTCTTTCCCTTCTTCACAGACATGACAAACTCAACACACTAGGCGAAGGAGCTTTTACAGGCCATAAACCTACTCTGTACACCCATAATATCTACCTTTCCCCACACAGGATTCGTTCGAGAAGTGAGTCAGAACTACAATGAAAAACTCAACAGTCACATCGAACAACAGATCTTGAGTTACCATAACCAAGAGCTCGCTTACAAAGCTTACGTATGTATCTTCTTTTTGAAATCTTTTGACTCTTGGAATTTAGGGCAGTATGTCGTTATATGACACCTTCAAAACTAGGTAAAAACACCACGAAACGAGCAATCTTGATAGAAATTAAGATGTTTAAATTTAATCCAATTCAATTCAGCGTCTGTTAGTAAGCATAAATGATGATTTACAAACCTCATCTCATATTACAAATGGCTTATTACGCACAATAAAGTGAAGGACAATGCATTTTTTTTTTGTTTAAAATATAACCTCCACAGTCGGCCGTCTTCGCTCGAAGCGATGTGGATCTGCCTGGTTTCAAGAAATTGTTCGAAAAATTGGAGCGCCGAGCCCACAAAAGTGCCATTAATATGATTTCTCATATCAACAGCAGAGGCGGGATCGTCCACTTTCCAGTGTTACAGGTAGGCTAATAAATAACGGTCACGCAGAACAAAAAGGTCAATACAGTTGTAATGTTGTATGTGTGAAACAAATCATTCTTTCTTGATTCTGGTATAATATCCAAAGCGACTCCTATTAAAAAAAAAAAGATGGATGGATGGATGGATGGATGGATGGATGGATGGATGGATGGATGGATGAGTAATGCAATAAACAATCAGATTTATTAATGGGGAGAGATATTAGAGAAGGGAGCAAGAGAACGAGAAAGAAGAAGAGGCAAATCATGGTCCAAGAAATTAATAGCCTTACCACGATGGGTTTTCTCCTATCGTATAAATATTTAAATTTTTTGCTTTGTCTTAATCTGTTTCTAATTGGCATAGGAAATGATACCTAACACGTTTACAAATAAATCCTCTTACAGTTAAATGATGCGTGCAGCTATATTGAGAACGTCCACAAGCGAGCAGAAATCACTGATCGAGCTCAGCCCTACGTAAGTAGCCTTCTTGGTCCTATATTTGTCTCGGTTCAGAGTCACCATGCAACAGATTCGATTCCACAACACGTAGCAAGAATAATTACTGTATTAGTCTCATGTAAATACTGGAAAAGCTTATTGCATTTGGTCGGACCAAGAAAGCACAGGGCCGACTACAAGTCCACATCCAACCCAACCTATTGATGAATGGGGGCAAATCTAGACCCCGTTGCAGCAGATGTATTATGCATAATTGCTGTGCAGCTTGTCTCTGAAATGGACTCCCCTCTTTGGGAGAGTAAGAATCATAGCAAAGATAGAGATGTCGCGTTGGCTTTCTTCTTTTTTCCAGCTCTGTTACTTTCAATCACTGAAGCCTGATCCATATACAGCCCGCAAGAAGAAAGACAAGAAAAAGACCACCAGCAGGTGGAACTGGTTCACTGGTGAGGAAAGCAAGAATGACAAGGAACCTTCAGAGGATAAAGAGGTACGAAATCACTTTAAGCCATAATAAGGTAAGACAAGATAAGATAAGATACGATAAGATAAGATAACTTTATTTGTCCATATTCTGGGAAATTGTTTTGATTCAGCATCAAAACACCATGGGAAGGCATCTAGATTGACAGGCAAAGTGAGCTCTACATGTATTACATTAATTTTCTTAAGCCTTTTTTCAGAATTACTGTTTTCTTGCATCAACATACGATTTGTACAAGGATTAAATTGTAGTATGATTGGCCCGTTAAAGTTTACAGAACGGCTTCTGGGGCCGATCGGATTCTTGCAAATGCAGGGTAACGAGATCGCAGAGCACCGTTGCTCTGCAGATTTGTATGCGGTTTGGCTCTATAGACGGGGCATTCGGGTTTAAACAAACAAACAAAAAAAAAATGCTGGCTCTTAGAAGCTACACCTGGAAGTCAACGGAAGTCTCGTCTGCTCTTGTCAGTCTGCATGAGCCTGCTCACCGCTATGCAACCGGATAATTTCTCATACAACAATCAAAACATCAATTTACATGAGGGCATGTAATTGCAGTCTTGTTTGCTTTAGGCCTGGATAGGGTTCAGATCGAAAATCGGTTATCAAGATTCCTAAGAGCCGGGTTCTCGTACCTCAAGTCCAGTAATCCAAATGTAGAGTCCCAGCTTGGCGCTCGCGTCGCATGGCTCTCTTGACAGCATGTGCCAAAGTAGCTGGTCATTCATGAGCATCTACTGAGCTTTCAAGTCATAATAAAGAGGTACTATTTACGTTAACTCTACAGGGTATTAAATTATGAAGGGACTCGGCCAGGTCTGCCTACATTTGTAATATTTTTGTAGACGTTTAATGTCAGCTTATAATACTGTAACTAAGACAACATTCACTAGAAAAGAGGGGGAGGGGGGTGCATAGGGGATTAGACAAATATTTTGTGAATAGTTGAAGTAATTAGATGTCCGAAAAAAAAAAATCATGCTGGAGCGTTAAATAATATAGCCCCATGTTACAACATACTCGGATTCGCAAGCGAGTCTTGTCCAGGCCAGGTTCACACTGTAATGTTTGGTCTCGTGTATCTGCACAGTAGCCTGTACTTCCCGCCTCCTCACCTCAAACATCTGTATATTTCAGTGGCTGTCAGTGCCCGGTCTGCATGGAGTGGAGGACGCTGTTGCCATGGAGAAGTCCATCAACGATGGTCTCCTGCAACTGATTACCCAGGCAAAGTTTCATCGTGATCCACAAGTACGTTTTATCACCGTCAAGCGCGTTTATTCCTACTAATTTTAGGAGGATAAACTTCTCTCCCTTCTGTCAGAAGTTTAAGCAGATTTAAGAATAATAATAGCCTGTTGTACTGTCACAGTGTTCCAGCGTGTGCACATACATAAAATGTCTTTCAAATACTGCAGCACGGTACTATTATTCTGCCATATCAACTCTTTTCCAAATAATTTCACGCAATCAACTTCATTTTCAGTGACTAAAACTGACTACTGCAGGCGGAATGCTTTCCCCCCTTCTCAACCACCGCCTCCCTCCCATGTTCTGATAAATCATAATATTATCAGACATCATGAACATCATGACAGCATCACAAAAATGACAAAGTCTCTCCGATGGCCCGCTCTCTTAATGTTCCCCTCCTGTTAAGTATCATAATATGCTGCTAAAGTTGCCGTCTGCGTCGATGGACAAGAGCTAATAGAAAGGATACATTTATAATAAGACGTCAATAAAACTATTTACATAATACATGTATATTGCACAGTATCTTGGAATGGGGAAGGTGATCGAATATACATCTTATATTTGTACTCAAATTTTGAATGTTTCATCGTATGGCCAACGGCCTCTACGGCCTACAGCTGCGCTGTCTCCCTTCCCCTTCTCTCCCCCTTCATCCTTATTTCTTCTCATAAATCTGTCACTTACGTTTTCAGACTCGCCACCATCTCGAGGAGTATTTAGGGGACCAGGTGGACATTATCAAGACCCTCAGTGATCTCGTGACCCGATTGCGACAGTATGGACAGGACGATGATTACCCACTGGGAGAGTATCTTATTGACAGGGAACTGGACTCGTAGAGCTATGAGATCTACAGAAGGCCTTTTTGCGGACAATATGATAATCAAAGATGTAACAGTATAGTAATTCGGCGTTTGCTTTGCCCACCTTACGTTCTCAGGAGAATATTCCTTCCAGGTGATGGAAGTGTTGACTAGACTAGTTTATATTCTGCCCCACCGTTTCTAAAACTTTTGACATGAAGGTGCGCAAAAAAAGGGATATAATGGTACATTTCGTGATGAAATGCAGTAGTTCACATTTTTTGCTGTGCACGCACATTCCATGATTCTACCGAGCTTTTCCAGGTCTGAAACAGTTTATCATGTGTGACAATGAACATCGCATTATATCATCTTACAGAACTAAATAAAGAAGAAAATTATTGGTTAGCTTGTCAATGCCGTTTTCTTTGCGGGAGAAAGATTTCAGTATATAATGATATCATAGAAAGACCTTCGAAGGTGGTTATTCTTTATAGAAAGAGAATTTGATTCTTCCAGAGAAGGCTCACGGTAACAGTCATGTTCAATGAACGTCATTCTACTCTCTCTTCCAAAGAACACTGTCCTAAGTCAGATATGCTGATGGATAAGTCTATTTATTTCAACAGATAAGACAAGTAACAGCCACCGGCACTAAGATATCAGGAAAATTAGGTCGCCTGGTATCTTTCAACAATATACTGTATCAAAATGAGATAAGGGCTTACAATAAACTAAATACCATACATAATTTTCATAAATTAATAAACAATACATAGGTCACAAAGAAAACCTGCCAATTAAGAAGTGACAAAAATACCAAAGAAACTAAATTAAAATTTAGTCATCTCAGGAACACAGACGAGAAAATATAGCTAAGTTGTGGACAAAAGACTTGGAGGAGACGAACACAAACATCAGATTCAATGTAATGACCTGCCTATCCTACAGGAAAAAAAAATGAAAAAAAAAAAAAAAAAAACAAAA
>JAWQUT010000447.1:412445-425370 GCA_033807755.1 Ellobium chinense
GCGGCGGCGAACATCTCGACTTCAGAGATGTTAGACCTCTCATATTCTCTCCAGTTTTATTTTAACATGTCTTATTTCTTTCCCTCTGATGTAGACATGTCCCGGTCTTCAAAAGAAATTTTTTTTTGATTTTCAAAGGAGAATGTTGAGAAGGCTTGGGTGCTTCTTTGAAGCCAACCAAAAATCCCGTTCCCCGCAAAGAATGACTAATAATATGCCCTGCAAGTCTACTGAAAACAGAGTTAGACTGCAATAAGTATTTTTAAACAGTACAGATATAATATAAATCTGACTCCGTTGTCACACCTCACTAACAACAAGTAATGATTATCCCTTAACTTGAATGAAACGCACAAACTGATCTAAGAAATCACTTTATCCCGCTTAAGGGAGACGATTCGTCGGGAACGGAGCCGTCCCGCTTAAGCGGTTCCACTGTATATCAAAATGTTCTGAAATTCCCTTCTAGTGAGACAGATTTTCAAATAATACTAATACTTCATGAAAACACACATTAATGGCAATTGTATACCAGTCCATGATGATAAACTATTGTATGCTGCATGAACTGTACATGGATAACGTACTGTGGACAATGATAAAACCTATCTAGTAATTTAATCAAGTACTAGTTTTTAAAGAAAAATATCATGCTTGCCTTTAGATACATCTAATCCTATAAAAATCTGCAAACATCTTCACAAAATTTCCACCATGAGCATACTGTAAGTACATCTTGCCTACCCACAGTCTTTCACTGACACTGGGATCAAAATCATTGTGAACATGTTACAAGCTACTTCTTGGATCAAAAGAAGCAAGAGGGCACTGTAATGCACATTAATTTTCTAAGCTTCTTCACATCTACATCCTTCATAATGCAGCCAGTCTGCTTCTTGCACAGAAATTGTTCCTCTGAACTGAACCGTTGGGTCCATTTCCAAATTAGCTTCTGCTGCCTTGATCCATTAAAAAACTCAACAAGTAAATAAGGGCAGTAAATAAAATGCATGACCCACACTTGTGAAGAAATGATGGCCCAGCTGCCTCATGAAAATGATGAAAATGAAGACAAAGGAAGAGAAAGTAAATTCATATGAATCACCGTTCAAGAAACGCAGAGTAAACTCATGGAAAAAAAAATAGGGACAGCTGGACAGCCAGATTACAGAGGGTGGAGAGTACTGAAAATTTTCCTGTGTGACAGAGCTTAGCAACAAGCTTCTCATCTGTCTTAAAAAAAAAAAGACCAATTCATGTGAAGGTTGAGTCTTTCTTAAGATACTGAATCAGCATGACACTCTACTGAGCTAAAGTNGCTTGTACGGATGGTCCTGATTACCCCCCTTATGTTATGTGAGAAGTGATTGACACTACCTCCCTATAGCCTTCTGTCAGGCAGTTGACCCTTCAGCGCACGCATGGACGAATCAGAGCAGACATCCTAGCCGATGATCATTTAACCCGCACAAGCATCAACAAATCAAGAATAAGTAAGCCCCGCCCCCTGTCAGCCACACTTTATCCTTTCATCAGCTTGGGCAATGATTGACACTTACGAGCCTTACCTGCGCTCGGCCAGGGTGTCATTCACATAGGCATGACCATCATTCGTGTTGCGTAAAGGCTTTTTGACACATGCCGCTTGCGCCGCGCTCTGGCCAGATATGGAGCGAAAAGTGTGACGCTTATCTTTGCCGGTGTTTACGATCATGCAAATTCGATCCCAAATTAGCTTTGATCACTTGAATGGGGGACGGCGAACATCTCGACTTCAGAGATGTTAGACCTCTCATATTCTCTCCAGTTTTATTTTAACATGTCTTATTTCTTTCCCTCTGATGTAGACATGTCCTGGTCTTGAAAAGAAATTTTTTTTTGATTTTCAAAGGAGAATGTTGAGAAGACTTGGGTGCTTCTTTGAAGCCAACCAAAAATCCCGTTCCCGGCAAAGAATGACTAATAATATGCCCTGCAAGTCTACTGAAAATGGAGTTAGACTGCAATAAGTATTTTTAAACAGTACAGATATAATATAAATCTGACTCCGTTGTCACACCTCACTAACAACAAGTAACGATTATCCCTTAACTTGAATGAAACGCACAAACTGATCTAAGAAATCACTTTATCCCGCTTAAGGGAGACGATTCGTCGGGAACGGAGCCGTCCCGCTTAAGCGGTTCCACTGTATATCAAAATGTTCTGAAATTCCCTTCTGGTAAGACAGATTTTCAAATAATACTAATACTTCATGAAAACACACATTAATGGCAATTGTATACCAGTCCATGATGATAAACTATTGTATGCTGCATGAACTGTACATGGATAACGTACTGTGGACAATGATAAAACCTATCTAGTAATTTAATCAAGTACTAGTTTTTAAAGAAAAATATCATGCTTGCCTTTAGATACATCTAATCCTATAAAAATCTGCAAACATCTTCACAAAATTTCCACCATGAGCATACTGTAAGTACATCTTGCCTACCCACAGTCTTTCACTGACACTGGGATCAAAATCATTGTGAACATGTTACAAGCTACTTCTTGGATCAAAAGAAGCAAGAGGGCACTGTAATGCACATTAATTTTCTAAGCTTCTTCACATCTACATCCTTCATAATGCAGCCAGTCTGCTTCTTGCACAGAAATTGTTCCTCTGAACTGAACCGTTGGGTCCATTTCCAAATTAGCTTCTGCTGCCTTGATCCATTAAAAAACTCAACAAGTAAATAAGGGCAGTAAATAAAATGCATGACCCACACTTGTGAAGAAATGATGGCCCAGCTGCCTCATGAAAATGATGAAAATGAAGACAAAGGAAGAGAAAGTAAATTCACATGAATCACCGTTCAAGAAACGCAGAGTAAACTCATGGAAAAAAAAATAGGGACAGCTGGACAGCCAGATTACAGAGGGTGGAGAGTACTGAAAATTTTCCTGTGTGACAGAGCTTAGCAACAAGCTTCTCATCTGTCTTAAAAAAAAAAGACCAATTCATGTGAAGGTTGAGTCTTTCTTAAGATACTGAATCAGCATGACACTCTACTGAGCTAAAGTGCAGGTTGCCAGTCTGAGTAAATTTAAGTACATAAATTTAGGGTGAAAAATCTGGCACTGGATATGGGAGATAACTCGGAAAAAGGTTTGTCTCAGATACAAAAACAATCCGTCCAGAATACCCAGTAAGATGTATTCTGGCTGTCCAGTCAGTGTCTATATACTCCGAAAATAAAAATCATTAAATAATGACCCTCGGTGAACTGCTTGTACCCATCTATTGCATCAAATCTGGTATCAATATGATTAAACAAAAGCTATCACCAAAAGTATTAATGATGGCCTGATAGCATTCCTAAGCTTCTTTAAGTTATATCAGTGCAGAAATGTTATCCGTCACGATTTAAGAACTACAGTCAACGCGACAAACAATTTTCTATCACAGGTGTTGCTAAAAAGTCATGAGACATGAGAAGATTTTAACCTGATGCCTATACTAGAACTCCAACTACTTTTATCACACTGACTAAGTTCTGCTTGTTTACTAGTTGTGGGGGAAAAAATGGCTGCGCTCTGGACAGGTCTATGTGTGCTGTTTCCCAGATAAAAAATCCAGGGAAGTCTCTCAGCTGCTTACCCCTATTGTTATTTGTGTATTCTTCCTGAGCTTCCTGGAAACTTGCATTTTCCTCCCCCTGTCCTAAATCTGTCTCCATTGTTGACACTTTTTGTTGGTATTAGTGGTCTTTCAATTTCTTCTTGTCCTCCCTTAATTTCGATCTCATTTCTTTCAACACATCAGCCTGGTCATACTTTATGGTCTCAAACTCATGAGTATTCCTCACCACTCTGTCAGTAATGCTGTTCCCTGTGATGCCAGAATGTCCAGGAGAGTAAATCCAGGCTGCTGATTGGATTACTGTGTTCCTTGAATATTTCAGCCCTATACTCTCTCTTCAACATACTTTATGAGACTGACTATCAAAAAAAGGGTAATTTGTGATCTGTCCCTCACTATCCATTTCACTGCCTCAGCGACAACATCTACCTCCATCCTTACAAGAAAAAAAAAAAAAAAGTATGGAACGCGTCATGAATATATGCTAAGCTGAGAATGATTTAAAAGACAAAAATTATATCTATATATCACCAAATCCTCAGAAAGATGTTGAAATTCCTACAGTATATATCAATTTATTGCAAACTCACCCTGCTTGAAGAAATGGACAACTGCTCAAATATCTTTGAAAGTTTCTTGATTGAATTGATTGTTAGATATTTGCAAGGCACGATTTAAACACACTTTTTCACAACGAAATCACCACTCAAAAAGCTGGTGATAACTGCTGGCGCCAAAAAGAAATATGTGGATACAAATGTGTTTTGTCATTACATTTTCATATAAATGTCCCTTCAGGTCCCCTTCACAGCCTACAGCTCTACAATGTCTATAGCCCAGGAAATCTGAGATAAAGGAAAGAAACCTGATATGTCTGACACACCATGTCTTCTCCATGGCAGGCTTCTACAGCAAAAATCTGAGTAATATAAATATCAGTATAGATAAGCTGTAAAACAAAGATTTCTATGTTAGCAAGAAGGTCAGCATAATAACACAATACCAATCTGTAAATGAAACTGAAGTACTAAAATGTTTACAGACTGTCAGTTCTGATCATAGCATGCACTGGTTAAAATTTAAGCAGAAGAAAAAGTAAAAAGTTTTGCCATTCCATAAATGCAAAATATGGATGTAATGGGGGAAAAAAGTTATGAAGAGGTGTACTGCAGCCCCAATAAAACCATCATCCAATATACATATTTACAAAAAAAAATGCTAGAAGCACTCTGTCCTAAATCCCACATATTAATGGAAACAGATAGGTTCAGTTATCAGAAGTATGAATTAGCGGTCAAAACTTTCTTCCTGAGCTGAAGGTAGAGCTCATCATAAAGTCACAATATCAGGCTTCAGTCTTTACAGACAGCATCACAGTCGTTATTATTTTTCTCGATTCATGCAGCCAAATCACAGATCACTTATTCATGGCACACCTTGAACGAACACACAAGTTATTATTCACAGTAACAAAGGAATGACTGGCTTGAGTCAAAGACATGAACTCAAGACAATCTCCATTTCATGATTGTGAAAAGTACAAGAATAGAGCTGAAAATATAATTTCCACCATGCAACACAGACATCATCAGGACATCCTTAAGACCAAGTCCAGCTGACTTTACTTTGGTAAAGACAAGCCCATCCAAGAGACAGAACCAATAAAATTGGCTAGATTATAATAATAATAATGCAAACTAGGTGAAGAAAGAATAAATGAATTACCAGTTTCTTTCATACATCAGATTTTGCTTTCAACTGTCCCATATTTGTATTTATCATGAAGAAGAAATAATCCAAACAAACTTAGAAACAGACTTTTGTTAAACTTAGCTTAAACTCTGGCATGTATTTGCAAATACCATACTAAACAATGGTTTCAATTTTTAATGATTCAGGTCACTCGAGACAGCTGGTTTTTATTGGCTTCTTATTGACATTCTTATTGGCTTAGGACAGTAATGAAAGACCTAGCATCAGTTACATCTTCAATTCCCATGATGTTTGTGCCAGGGTCATTCTCACACTCCCATTCATCTCCCATTCTGATATCCTGGAAATACAACTTGCATAAAGCAGAAGTCCATTACCAAGATAGTTACAGTATAATATGCAAAAACTGTTATGACCTGGTGACCACACAAAAACATTTTGATGTCCTCTGCATGTTAAATATCTCTTGTCCAGTCGCTAGCACTCAAATAATCATCAGTGAAAATTACTGCATTGTTACCACCATGGAAATTAAAGTGCTCCATATATGAAAGCACATCAAAGTGATAAATCACAATGAATTCATGGCATAAATGATGAAAGCCAGATACACCATTTGTGTCACCTAATGTAGAAAGTAGAAAATATGTTGCAAGAAGTAGGGAGTATTCGGCCCCAATTGGGTGAGGACATGCAGCATTGACAAAGCAGCTGCATATAATTACAACTACAAACATCTAACCCAAGAACTCCTCCTGCATCACAAGCAGTAGCCTATTGCTTAATACGACACCGAGGTAGTAATTGTTCACTTTGCAAATAATGACCCCAGAGCAATGCATCCAATCTACCTAGAATTCCTGACAGACAGGGTCCCTGGGGTAGTGGGGAGGGGGGAATGGGGTGGGAAGGGGAATTATGAATATGGCAGCTTCAAACTGCTTCATAGCTGGTGCTCCTGAGACTGCTGCCATCACACAGTAAAACATCCCTGAGCAAGTATCTGTGACTGTGAAGCTCATCATACTGCAGAGGTAACTCTGATGCAGTATACACTGTATTTCCATCTCCTGCTCAAAAGACTCATGAAGTTGTAGGCATGAGCAAGATAATGGATGGAGACAAGTGAAACGGCAAGCAATTGTTACCAGTTATTTTCACCAATAAAACATCTTAACCTTTTTGTTGTATCAGATTTATTTTAGCACTGATGTCACCAAGTTACAATTGTTTGGTTGGCCTGTATGTAAGAGAATTTACAGACCTATTAATATGACATAAGAATGCATCTGATGAATGCATGGGAACACTACTATCCGGACATTCCAGTATGGGGAGCTGTTTGTAATGTAATAAGAAATAAGGATCTACATGCACATTATACATGAAGGGGTTGAGCAAATACAGAGTTTTCCCCAGAGAAGCTGTGGGCAGAGTGGGCATGTCATAACAGCTGAAGTGTCCACTGACACAAGGTGTTCATGCCCTTGTGAGTAGAATCATGAGAAAAAATACATGTCCTATTTTATACATTTTTGTTTTGCTGATGTTCATAACGGGTAGAAGTGTGAATTCGCTTTCAGGCACTTCTTGTAACCATCCTGTTCATATAAAGCAGTCCTGACATCTGGTGCTTGTGATTATAAGATGGAGTGTTCAATGTAAATAGCAGTCCTAGTTCCCCCCAAGCCCCATAGCTTTCTACACTGTGGATGTGTGGTATGAGGATCCCTGGTGCATCTTTAGTAAATGATCAGTCACAATCTACCTCATTATGAACATATATTCATATATACAAACCAGAAGCATGGGGTCCCTATTTCACCATACACTGGAGGAGGAGGGTGAACCAGATAGGGGCATTCCCCTAACATGATAAGCTTCGATGGTGAGCCCTGAAGGGTTCTCCTCTTGCAAACCTCAACAGTTTCTGAAGTTACAGCCATCCAATGGAGACTGATGGTTTTTGTCTTAATTGTCTTACAAACTTATTGTTATTGTTGTCTTCGTGATACTCTTCTGGATCAATGAAATTATGGTTTCATAAGAAACTGGGGGTTGTCATAAATTTGACTGTTCTTTCATGAAAGAGTACAGTAACTGGTCTACATTTATGGCTTAAATTTCATACTGATGAAAAGAGAGCAACCACTCAAAGAAGATGACATGTTAACTGCAAACTAAAAGGAACTGATAAAAGTAACTTAAAATGAATATGATGAGAGTGTGTCAAATAAAACATCTACATGGGACAGATTGTGGTCTTATCAATATGGCTGAAATTTGGATTGATCATATTATAAATGAAATCACTATATACAATTTAATACATGTACATTGTATTATACACCTCACTTATGCATGCTATGTGTCTGCATCCAAATGTATCACATTCGGAGAAAAGGGTCAAATATGATTACTGAGCTTGATCAACACGGAACAAATTGTAATGACAGACTCTGTATACAATAAAGGACAGAGGGATATGCAAAGTGGTTCTGTTAAGGTCATACATAACTTTCATGGATTTTTAGGAAACGGTCTCTGGTCAAGCAGAGGATCTTCTTATTGAAGCCCTTCCACTGCCTATTCTATGTGCAAACAGCCAACTTCTTTGAAAGAGATAAAAGTCTGAATTTCTTTGAAAAAAGCAAGGATGTACATCAACAGATTAGATTGTGAGATCAGAAGAGTAGTAGATTTGCCAGTTTTTGTGTTTTTTATTAGTGCTACACCAATCAATGACCTGTCATATTAACTGTATGTGTTGAAACTGACATGGCCTTTCTATTAAGGCATGCAATGTGTCCAGATCAACTGCACTGATCAGAGTGATGTTCACACACCCAGAGATAAAGGCATGATATTCATTATATATCAGTAATTAACTTGGCTCAAAGACAGGCTTTCCCAACACTGCATCCTTCGATGTCTCATTCATATAATTTTGGGAGATTGTCCTGACGAGGTCAACAACTACAAACTTAAAAATTGCATTTGTGAAGTATGAGGTATGGAGCAGAGATGTGCATAACATAACCACTATCCAAGATACTAAAATGTACTGGTAGGTTTACACTGAATGAAGAGAAAAACACAGAACATCCCTTGAAGCATATGAAAGGTAAAAAAAAAAAATGAGTCAAAATAAGAGATCTAAATAAATAATCTTCTGTCCTATTCTATGAAGTAATTGTTAATTCAATAAAGATGTATGAAAACAAAAATGAAACCGCATATATATTAATCATCTGACTAAATGAGTCACACAATAAATTTCAATTATTTGACTTATGTACATCATCATGTTTTAAAGTTTTTACAATTTCCAGTTCCACAAAACAAATGGATTGTTTGGTAAGCATCATTATTCTCCACAAATAAAAAGTTAGCTACACGACCAATTTCCTCCCTTTATTTCGCATATATAGCAAACATGGCAATAAAGTCTGTCATTATCAACTTTATTGAGCACTCATTACATTTCACTAGGCAGCATTTAAATATGAATTCAGAATAACGATTCATATCACTGAGTCTGATTAACTTGTATGAGAGCAGATTGTGGGTGTGTACAATCAGTACCACAAACTTCCTATTCAAACTGCAGTTCAGTTTCATAAAACCGTGGCAAGCAAACAAATATTTCTTCATTCCCAATCACTCATATCCTACACAGCAGACATTATTTGAACATGAAAAATTTCGAGTGAAAATTCACAAAGAAAACTTGCAATTTAGGTTTATGGAAAAGAAGGCATAAGCAGGATCTCCTAAACTTGAATTCTGGAGGCTGGGTCAATAATTCTAAGTCTGTGAGGAAATTTTAATATTAATCATCAAGGACCTGGAGCAACAGCATTTTGAGTTCTTATGTACAAGAATTCTACAAGATATTGAAGTGTGAAGCCTCTTCAAAATAAGATGGGAAGGCATTCTATCTCTATATCCTTCTATTACAGTCCTTTACATATTGCTGTATTTTTTTCAATCACATTGTAGTCTTGGAATATTCATGCAAGCATCACGAATCATTTGACATTTAATCCAAACCTTGATGCTTGCCAAAAAAAAAAAAANAAAAAAAAAAAAAAAATGCTCACAATTCTATGGGAATAGAAAATTGGGCACATTATGATGCTGTGTGTGAAAATGTGATGCTGCTAGTATACTATAAGGTACTCTTCATAAATGATTTCTGCAAAACACAATATAAAAGAGACTATTTCTTTTTTGCCTTTTTTGTTTCACATTACAGTATATATATATATATGGTAAGTGTACTTATTTTCAGGACTTTCACATTTCATAACAGTGAAGAATAGACTGTTGAAAGAAAGAGAAAAGATCTGTATTTCTCCTAACGAAATGGTATAGTGGGCGTTATTTACAGAGTGCCCATGGTAACAAAACACACAATGTTGTGGTATCAGAGGCCCAAAACTGATGGAATTTCCAATCTACCCAGCTCCTGAAATATGCTTGCTCACTTTATCTGATAGTTTATGACCTGATGCAAGTTCTATATGTCAAGCATAGTATTCAATATCGCCATGTCGGTAGTCAAATTTAGGGCATGCAAAAGATTGTAACAAAGCAATGCTTCATAAATCATTTATTCATTAAGAATAAATACATGGTGACAATCTTTGTGGCTGGTAAGTCAAGGGAAATAATTACAAAACATACCCTCTGAGACCACAAACTACTGAAGTGTTATCAGAACAAGAGGGTCTATCATCACATAGTCTCATAATATAGGCATCCAGACACTGAGTTCACATTCATGGATGAGATAGCGTACTCAAATGAACTGGTACACACAGAGAAACTAAAACCTGATGTTAGAGAAAGGCCATCCAAGAGGGGAGATAACTGTTAGTCAATTCACTTCAAGGCCACACAGTTTCAGTTGATACAAAAGAATAACAACATTCAACATTTTCTAACTAATGATGCATGAACACAGTGACTTTTAATCAGAGAAAACAGTTCCTAGAGTCAGTGTCTGCAGGCTGGTAAAGAAAATAAGTCAAAAAAATTTATGGCATGGGCTCATTTCTCCAGGACTCCTAGGTGTGAAAAATGCAAGTCATGAATTGTCACAATTTCCATAACTTTTAGCTACCATCCCCACCTTTAAATATACCAGAATTAACGTGGGAGTCTAATACATTTTAAGATATTATGTAAATATTCAGGAACAATGTGATTACTCAAGATCATGTGACTGACTAGTAAATGCACAAATGCTTCTGTGCCATGCTGAAAAAGCTACACAGAATTTAGATCATACTGAATTCAAATAATGTCTTCACGTTTGTAAATCATATTCTAGCTCCCAAGAAACTGATCCATTCCAAGCAATGAAAAATTACTGCCAAACCTTAACAGAATACCACTTCCATATCATTTTCCTTCCTTGTTGTTCTTAAAGTTGTTACATGCATACCTCACAACTTGCCCATTTTCTAAAGCTTACTGTGAATCCATCAGAACTGATGAAAATTATACCGTGGTATAAGAATTTATAAGCCATAAGTTTACAAATGGAATGTGAAGTAATATGTGTTTAGAAAAAAAAAATATACTTAATAGCACATTTGCTACTATTGTGTTTGTGCAAATATGTCACAGACTGGTTTAAACTCTGCAACCTTTATGGTTTCTTCCACAAAAATTTAGGGGAAATTAGAGTGACATTATATGACATAAAGTGCAAATGAAATTTTCAGTTTCCTTTCCAACTGCTTCTATATCATCATAATCAAATAAGTCAAACAGCCAACCTGTAACTATTCCCTGTCTTGCTTATATATCACTGCTGGACACATAAGTAAATGACTCTTTGAAGAACAGCACTACCAAGTCTGATTCTCTGAATAGGGCCACTTTACCCTAGGATAAGAAGTGGGAGGAATGTAGAGCTCTAAAATCACAAGCCCTAATCTTAGTTTGTTTGTGTAAAGATGTGACCATCACTCCTGAAATTAAGAATATGTTCTTCTGGCTATGAAATGATGTCACAGAATTGCCAAACTTGAAGCGAAAAATCTGTATGCATAAAAAATTCAGGATCGCAGTGGAATTTTGTGAACTTACTTGTTCAAATGCCAGTGCTTTTTACATATCCAATCTCTCAGACTTCGATTTAGCTAAGATAGCCTACTGATTCAATTGTTATGGGTGGCAAGTCTGAAGTCATCATAATGAAGCTTTTCAATCTTGAAAGTAAACATAATCAACTTAGAAAACAAATGCTTAACTCTTCAAAGTGACTGACCAGACATCAATCAACATTTCACTGATGGTAGTCCTACTAATTCTATCATTCACCCGCACAAACAGGGTCTTCTTAAGGTTCCTTGGTATTTAAAGGCAACAAACTTCAACATTCTCATCTCTATGTACACTTCACAGTTTGCGTATTACAGGATGCAGTTTTAAATTTGAAGCTTGGTGCTGTAAACTGCATCCATAATCTGAAATACATCATCTTCATAACAAATATTTTCACAAATAACTTAATCATCTTTGCCAAAACAGCAATGTAGGGTTACTTGAGATTGAGGACTTCAAGCATGAGAGGCTCAACATCCACTGGGTTGACTTGAAGCAGAATCTTGGCATGTTCCTCACTCAGAACTTTCAGATCGCATAATCTATCCATGGCATTCACGTAATACTCTTTAGCAAACTCATATGAGAAACGTGACTCCAGGTAATGTTTGAGGAGGACAATGTATTGATCCTGAATGGATGACACAAATTCCCTGCAGGAAATGTTGTTGCCCGCTGGATCAAAGATAATTAAAGCCTGAGGACAAATTAAAAATATTATTTTACATGACTTTCTATTTCCACACTCCATATGGCAAATGAAAAGAAAAACAATGACTTGGTCACTGAAATTCAAATACTGTATATTGCTAACTCTAAATTTCTGTAATGATCTTGAATCCCCTTACTACTGCAGTGGAATTCGATATCAACAGGGTGGTCAGAAGTTTCAGAATTGTACCATTGTAACCATGCCCCCTTGTTCCTGAAACCTGCCACAGAGACAAGAGAAATAAACCTAACCTGAGCTGTAATCTTATGGGTCATACATAAACATGCAAATTTCCCTTTGTGATGCTATGTGCAAGTTTAGTTAATGTAACATGCACTATCTCAGATAGTCAATTTGTAAACACTGGATGAGATGACTTACCCATTCATTGGCTTCCAAACCATCACATTTTGTGCAAAGACTCACACAAAGATGCATCATTAGTCACAAGTGTTTACTTAAATTGATCATCCCCAAGTCTTTGCTAGTTTAAGTCCATGAACATAAGTGTATTTGGTGTTTTACCAAGCTAAACAATTGTGACTCTGTGACTGTTCCTTAAATGTAAGTTTCATAAATGGAAGAGAGGTAACAACCCAACACTTCTAGCAACATCTCTCTTATTTGCACTTGCATGTTGGGATAACATATCTTATTAAATGAATATACTATCAGACTTGCCAACCCTCCTGGTATGTTAATGACCATAAGGAATACAAGTTTCAAAGTAAAGCTGGGAATCAGCCCCCCCC
>JAWQUT010000447.1:425383-439116 GCA_033807755.1 Ellobium chinense
CCCCCTCTCCAAGTATCAAGTTCCCTTGGTGACCCACAGAAAACATGCAAAATTGACATGAACTGAAGGCTCGATGACATACGGCCAATCGACTACTGAAAATTCTTGATGATGATAAATGATAATTCCAGGAGTTGGATTGAGCAACTAGATCTATCTATTCCCACTGAAGAATATTGGAAGTGAAATGTTTATAAGTGAATACTTCTGCTAAGGGAAAGAATTAAACATTTTTTGCAAGAAGTGAACTGTGTTCTTGTCTCTTGCTTGTGACAATAAAAAGTTTAAGTTTTGCCCTGGTGATGGAAAAGGACAGTAACAACTGTAGTAATTCTATCAAAATCAAATGGATTGGCAAGCCTGCAGCATGTTACCAATAATGTATCCAAATGCACTCATTTCTTCAATGAGCACTAATTTACAAACCTGAAGGAGGGCATAAATGTGGTAATCATCCTGAAACATGGATTTGACCCTTCTGCAGTAATATACATGGTTGTTGTGCAGTGAGACAAACCCTGTCGCACTTTTCAGGATGCTTGTTGGAATTTCTCCTTTAGGGGTTAACCAAGCATCCTTTTCAATGCTGTAGAACAATGCAGAACGCAATAACAGGGTATTCATCACACAAGCTTTTAGGGCTGCTATTTGGTCTTCTTGACTCAGCCGCTTAAAGTCATCTAAGTGTTTTACAAACACAATCAGCTTCCTCACACAAACTTCTGAATGATTAACAAGGTCTGCTGGTTTCTGATACTGCTCTTCCTCTGAATATGGGCCCATTTCAGGCATGGCTGCTAATGTTTCCTGATAGGCCTTGGTGATATCGAATAATAGAGACTTCTCATCACGGGTGAGACTGTAAAACATGTTAGGATTTGAAGGCAGTAGCTCCTTTGGAACATGCTTGAAGATGATATCTGAAGTGTTACAATAAGCTTTTCCATATGGTGTTGGAGGTCGTTCAATTTCAGTGATGGTTCCCATGTCGTTTGGCAATCCCATCATAGTGTCACTTGTGTCTACTTCACTTTTAATATGAATCAGAGGTGTGTCAGATATCATGGTGGGTTCTCGCTTTGCACGATTTGCCAGAACTTTGCTCATTCTTTTCTTCTTTTCACTGTCATCTGGATGCAAGAAAAAAAAATATTTTGTGCATTTAGTTCAGAAAAAACAATCTTTTGTATTTATATTAATACTGGAGATCATGATGTCAAATGAGAGTAAGGCAGAAACATACCTTTCAATCAAATAATGCATTTATAAAATAGATGTCTAGATGCAGACCAAACCAGGGAGATTGTCAAAAACTAATACAGCTGACTCCTGGAAGAAATCCTGTTATCCATAAACTGATAAAGCTCATTTTTGCTGTGTAAGTAATCTTTCTCACTGACTGCTCTGCTCATTTTGAAATAAAAAATCAGAAATATACAGCCCATGCCCTTTCCTTACCATGCTACCCATGGCTTTTTACGGTACTGTCATAACTGCAATGATCTGATAGCCTGAGATAAGATCTAGATCTAGACTAGATTTAAATGAACTGTCCTGAAAGATGGTCCTCTTCACCTTTATCTTCTGATCCTGCCCCTTCCCAACCTTCATCTTTTTGAGAGCAAAACTAAGTTTGTGGCTTGATTCAAACACTAAAACAGCTTATAAAAGAGAGTGGATCAGACTGATTGAGCAATCACACAGTAAATTGGCATCTATGACAAATGATGCCAGTTTGCATATCATCATCAAGATATCAGAAAAGTCTACAAAACGCCAGAAAAACAAGCTGAACCCAGCTCTGGTCCATCTGTCACAATTTGAATTGTCCGGGAACAGGAAGTGGAGGCATTCATTATTTAAAGGCTACACTGTTTTTACTTTTGTTTATGCAGAAGAGCAGTATTTGTGCAAGATGCCACATTCAGTCCTTATCTGTTCTCTTCCTTTGGTTTGTGTGGTATTTCCAACCCGTAATTGCTGATAAGGTCAAAAATACAGGTGATGAGTGTGATTTTACCAAACGAGAAAAACATAGAGTAGTATCACGGCTGCAAACACACATAGTTTATCTCCAGTCTGGGAAGACCTAGACAGAAACCAAAAGTGGCTAATAGACGCAAAAATTATGGTGGGACAGATAAGTTCAGCCAATAAAGTCATAGTCTATTAAAAAATTATGGGCAACTGTCAGGTACCTGTCCAAGGTTTGCCATGTTTTTGAAACGTGTCCAAGAATTGTGAACACCTGTCCAACCATTGCGAACACTAGTATATTGTACTACCAAGTTTTTTGCTTTGTTTTTTTTTCAAGGATTTTTTACATTTTATAATACAAGGTTTCGTTTGTATTTGAATGAAGAATGATGCTAATGTTAAAGATGAAGGAGAAAACAGTTAAGATGACTGTGCTGATGGTGGTGATGATGATAATGATGAAAATCAGAGCTGGCAATTTNCGGCTGCGAACACACATAGCCTAAAAAAATTGGTATCCTTCGTTTGACCTCGTTTATCTCCGGTCTGGGAAGACCTAGATCTAGACTAGACGTCTAGATAGAAACCGAAAGTGGCTAATAGACGCACATTTTTTAGCAAAAATTATGGTGGGACAGCAGAGTTCAGCCAATAAAGTCATAGTCTATTAAAAAATTATGGGCAACTGTCAGGTACCTGTCCAAGGTTTGCCATGTTTTTTTAAACTTGTCCAAGAATTGTGAACACCTGTCCAACCATTGCTAACATAGTATATTGTACTACCAGGTTTTTTGCTTTTTTTTTTTTCAAGGATTTTTTACATTTTATAATACAAGGTTTCGTTTGTATTTGAATGAAGAATGATGCCAATGTTAAAGATGAAGGAGAAAACAGTTAAGATGACTGTGCTGATGGTGGTGATGATGATAATGATGAAAATCAGAGCTGGCAATTTAATTACAGCAGGATTAGCCGTAGCTGAAAGCAAATTGAAATTTCAGACTCAGGCTGGCAATTTAATTACCTAATATTGCCTTACAATCCCCATCCTTGCCCCTTTAAGGAAAATATGAGAGTGTTGGCAAACTTATTATTAACAACAAATGTTCTTTTTTTGCGAACACCCCCATCCAAAATGCCAAAATCATGTTCACATTGTTAAACACATGTTAGACGATGTCTACAGCTATTTGGCCACCATTGAAACTATTGAAGTATAGAAATAGCCAAAC
This sequence comes from Ellobium chinense, assembly GCA_033807755.1. Classification (NCBI taxonomy): domain Eukaryota; kingdom Metazoa; phylum Mollusca; class Gastropoda; order Ellobiida; family Ellobiidae; genus Ellobium; species Ellobium chinense. Next base: position 428,593 of record JAWQUT010000447.1, read on the forward strand.
AGGCCACAAGGTAAAGCCTTCTTCCGGTTCAGAAATTATTCTTCCGGAGGAAGTGGATTAGCTAAGATGGCTACCCCCTGTTGATGGTACATTGATTCAGTCGGACATCTTGTAAGATGGTGGACATCACGCATATCCGGATAGTACCAGATATGTGTAGCCAACATGCCAGGTTGTCGGTGTCTTTGTAAATAGAAGGAGAGTGTGTGCCGATATGAAATAGAGTGAAGGTGTTCGCAAATCGTGACGTTCGCAATCGATGAAACTACTCTAGATGACCTTCATGCATTATCAAGCTGACCTAACCATGCAACTTGTATAATTACCTAAAATCATGTCCCTGTTCATGCCTATACTGTAGCATTTCTTGATTCGACATGCTGGGCAAAATCTTCTTGTCCTTATGTCAACGACACACTTGTTGTCAAAGAGGCATACCATGGACTGGGGACAAATATGAAAGGAGAATTCTTAACTTAGTAAGACATTTAGAATGCATAGAGCATCAGATGAATCATACTGTTCACTGTTCACATATTCCTTTGGTGCATGTAAGCAGCTCTATTTCATCATCTCTGCTTTCTCCTCTTATATTTGTTCACTTCTTCACTCTGTTTTCTTCCTTTTTCTTTTTCCTTCTACATTTTCTATGAATACCACTATGAATGTGGACTTCTCTCTCCCATGCAAGAGTGTAAAAGTGTAAAATAGACAAGCATCCTCTCAAGACAAGCATCCTCTCAGAATGAATGTAAAACATGCCCAAAAAAGTCACCTTATGAAGCTCTGCTTTCTTCATTTTGCATTGTCTTTGTATTTTATGATTATCATATTAAGTATTGCATATTATTATCATGTACAAAAAACATCTCACTTCATCTTAATAAAAGACAACACCATGGCCTCACCTTGTCCTTCAAAGCATTCCTCCTGAAGAAGGCCTTGCAAGACTCGCATGTAATAGCATTAAAATTGTAGCCCAACGCCTTATCACCACATACCCCACACGTTTTATCATCTTTAAATTTCATTTTTCTGCGTGGACAGAGCCCTAGCTCATCAGAGTCTGCTGCTGATGTGGTGGGCTTCTCTAAAGAGTCAAAAATACTGTTTGATGTACTTGATGAGGCAATCATATCATCTTCTGACACAAGTCCAGAGGAAGCCTAAAGAAAAGAAAACCACAGTCATGGGCAGAGATGTTATGATGAATATAAAAATAAAAATAAATATGAAGTTACAAAGACGCATCTTCAGCTGAGATAGAAAGCTTAAGATGAAAAAAAAAAAGAATTACCCACTATCAAATTAGTTCATTTGTAATGTGAATCATTTTTCTTATCTGGGGTCCATAACAGACATAGGATCTAATAGGCAACAGGGTCATTTAGACTCCTGTATTGCATCTAGAAGAATAAAGCATCTCACTGCGCCTGATATATATTCCATCCATTCCGTTCTTGTCTTTCGCATATCCCATCTGATTTTTAACTATTTTGAGGCTACTTATGAATGTCAGGTCACTTCATTTTCTTTTCGTGCACTCAATCTCAATTTCCCTGATTTCCAGCTGATAATGGAAGAGTGATACAAGCACTCATAAGAGGCTTTCTGCACATTTCTATCTTCACAAATATTGGTCTGATCTTGGTCTTTTACAAATTTCACTTTAAAAAAAAACCTACTGCAAAGTTTAGTGCTGAACTTAAGCAGAATGCCATATTAGGTGACTGCACTGGTAGTAAGATAGATGATAATCAGTTCCAAAGATTCATGGGGACACCTCTTGCTGTCCTCTTATCCACCAAATCATATTTTAAGACAAATTTACATTATGGGATGATGCATTTGATAACCTTCACCATTAACATTCCAAATACCACACCATCCTGATTTTCATCATCATATCAACAACAAAATGCCACCATCCTCATCAACAACAGCGAGGATATATCATGATGGAACCTAACTTGCATGCTAAAATGAGAAGTTGTCAAACATGATTTACACGTAGAGTACATATTATTTGATAGTGAGGGGTGGGGAAGGGAAGGGAGGGGAGGAAAGGGGCAGAGGGTGGATTGATAAATAGATGGACTATGATAGGCAAAACAGTGTAAATAAATGTGATTATTGAATCAAATCATCCACTGCGCCTTTCAATGTTTTGTTAGTCTTGTTTTCAATGTTTTGTTAGTCTCTTGCCTGCAAATGTCAGTTCGCTCTCTATCTTTGCACAAGCTAACACAAGATTATAAACTTAATCAAAAATAACTGAGAACATTACATGAAGTATAATAGGTATTTTTAACTTGCTAGTCCATATTTGCAGGGTTTCTCCTGTTGGCAATGACATTCCTTGATGACAGCCAACATGACTGCAAGAAAGTGCCATCATGACCACAAAATAAGGCCTCGTCAAGCATTTAGAGTTTCAGTTAATGACACCTTTTAACCTGCTGGTGACTGAAAAGTAGTCAAGGAATTGAGCACTCACCTGGTATATCTCTCTCATAATTACTGAGGTAAAGTATAGCGCACAGAGCTAGAGACTTGGCATTGGGTGGTCAAGTATCACGACTCTATCGATTCACAGGATAATACTTTTGAAAATAAATAATCAATAGCAAAATGCTGCACTCAACTTAAATCATATAGGGTGCTCCAGAACGCTGCTCGCTGAAACGGAGCCCCCCAAACGATCTATTTTTAGCCGCACCGTCCGAACCGGCGGCCGACTGTTACCTTCATTCAAGGGTGAAAGGTCAGATTCGTGCTGCCTTCAATGTTGACTGTTACTACTACTAGTATTACTGATTAGGCTGCTAGGCGTAACCTAGAAGTTTGTTGAACCAATGCCTTGGAACAAGAACTGCGCTTAGAGTACTTGCCACTTGAACATAGGAAATAACATTGTCAAGATCTGGAGAGACTATTTTTTTCTCCTTTTTCCGAAACTTTAGAAATTTCCAAAATACCACTAATTTAAGACCATGCAGTCAAGAACTTTTTGATAATGGTGCTATGCAGTCAAGAACTTTTTGGTAATGGTGCTAAAATCAGCAGAATTTTACAGAATTCCTGCTGACCAAACACAAAAAAAAAAATCAAGTCTATGATTGATGGTTGCAGCAGCTAGTAATTGTTCTGTGCACCGCAGCGCAATATCAGTGAATGAGCAAATGAGTTGGGGAAAACTTGGGGGAAACATAAATAGTTATGTCGGATGTTCTTGCCTAATCTAGACTGTAGACATAGAGAATTATCAACATGATATATTACCACTCAGAAACGCATACACATTCATCTATCCACAAATCCACAAACATCCCAATACACACACACAGACACGCACACTAAAATGTATATACACACACACGTGTACCACGCTCACACACCTGCACAGTCATGCCCATACATATTACAATAAAATCCCATATAAAACATGCCCTTGGTGTACTTATTATTGAGGTATACTTGATATACTTGTTAATACGTGCCTCATTAATTAAATGATAGAATGATAATGAGTCCGTGCACGTGAAATTCAGTCTTAATACCAAGGTAAGTTACACTTATTAAATGAATCAACACTTAATATCGAGGTTCCTCTACATGTACACATAAGGAGATAAATCAACCTTTATTTACTCTCAAGGGAATATGTTTTATAACGTCTGTTAGTTTCAGTATTACATATTAATCAGCTGCATGTGGGAGAAGAGGAAGGGGAAGTCAAGATATTAAGTTATTAAAAAAAAAAATATATTATATCAATAGGTATACCTCTTTACTAAGTATGAAATCATATGCGCGAATTCTTAAGTCCTTGATAAGTATAACATATACTTTTTTCATGCACCAAGGGGCATTTGATACAAAAACTTTATTTAATGAAATGATAATTACAAAATTTTTAATAACAAGGTAGGTCTGATCATGGGTTCCAGCTTCTAATGCTAAGATTACACAGATCTTTCCCTCTTCCCCGAGCGAAGAAGCCGGCATAGTGATATAGATCTATGGATTACATTGATTCCGTGGGGATACCCTACAGAAGAACAGTTTGATGAAGTAGATTTTGGTCATTAAAACAATTTTAGTGCCAGGAACATCATTTTCTCCGTGCTCGACATACAGCTGATCAGTGATCACTAGCCTCGGCCAGTGTTATGCACGGATATGCACTTTGACCCCCCAGCCTCGCCAGGTGCCCTCCGACTGATGACATAGGCTGTTATCGGACTTAGAGCGATCCGAGGTTCACGCGGAAGATCTGAAGAACCCTATCCAAATCTAATCAGAGAATTGCTTTTGTTTCAATTTCATTCTGAACAGCTGAAGTTCTTAGCTTTGAAATTTGTCACTAGAGAGTTTGCATTCTCTGTCATCATGTTCTTGTGACTGCGGCGTCTTTTAAGGCCACATGGCATGCTATTGACTTCTCTGTTGCATGCAGACCTAGACCTCTATGATGTAGTCTGATGACAATGGGCATTTGAGTCAGGATTTTTAAAGAAAATTCTCCAGTATTAATCAGAATTAAATGAAACAGTAACACAACTGTCCTCCAGAACACAAGAGAGACGCCAGACCAAAATTAAGAATGAAAGACATGTTTTGTCTGCCACCGAAAATTGGCGGTCCAACTTAGCACAAAAGATAAAGATTTCATGGAGCCAAAGATGTGAGAAGGCATTACAAATTTTTTTTAAAACATCAATATTTCAGACTTTTGATCTCTGCCAGAAAGTACGAAAATCAAATTAGAATCACGGCAAATGGCACCTTCCTAAAATGCCATAAGGGACTCATCGAGTGGAAATCGAAAAGGCCCTTAGAAGCCGGTAAGGCACTGTGGTAGTTGATTGGAGAGATACCTTGAGGATCAGCTGTCAGCAAATTTTCATAATTTTGACCCTTAACTCTGCTTTGTGTGGGGTCAAAGTTGAGCAATATTTGTTCGTAGGAAAAGTGAGCAAATTCTGTGCCATCATCCTTTTGGGTTCAGACCGTACTGTGATTCATACTATATATAGACAAAAACAACGGCTATGTCGAAGGACAGCACCGCAACGATAAAGATACAGTTCATTTACTCATTGACAGGTCATGAACTAGATCTAGATCTAGATCGATATTTCTACTAAATCGGTGCTGTTGTGGGAAAGTATGTACTATAAGTATAAGGCATAAGGCATAGGTGGGGACCAAACATATGGGCTCATATATCATATGCTAAGTTTTGCGTGAATACCGGAACTAAGGAGACTAGACTGCTTTGTTTATCCTCTCAACTGATAGAACATTATCAATATTAGACTAGAACTCTTAACTAGTCTAGATCTAGACTATGTGATAAGACAAGACTGTCTTCACTACCTCCCCCCTTCCCCTTTTTTTCTCCCCCATCCTTCCTCCCAAAAGTGTCACTGCTAAAAGTATGGTGGATCTGAATTGCATATGGAAATTTCTCCTTATTTGCTTCAAGGTGGACAAGAAAGCCTTTTATTCTCCACTTACATTAGCCTACAGGCTTTACTTTCAATGATCGTTTCCGTTTCCTAGAGAGGTGTCCTATAACTGGGCCATCCATTCAGATGCGATTCACTAAATAAATGGATCCATGTCTAAAACTACTAGACTATATAGTTTGTTTGGCTTCACCGTAACGAGCCTGCTGAACAGTCAACACGAAATGCTTCAAGGTGACGGATACAATTAACCGGTTTCACTGATGCATACAGAGTAGACTAATTACATTTAATAATAAACTTACGACGGAATCGGAGTCATCAGCCATTTTCCATCTCCGGAAGTTGTGAGACTGTATGCATCAAATGCCAGATAGACTAACTTGTACTAAGAAAATAAGCTTAGCATACTCAAATCGTGGGCATTTGTCTTGGGAAATTCATGTTGTCAAACATTTGCGCAAAAAACTTAGCACAAAAAAGCTCCCCTTTTGTATAACATACAAAATTTGTAATAACTGCGCCATTCTGTGTAATTAATTATCATTATATATAGGCTATAGTAGTCTAATCAGCAGAAATTTTCTTCTTTAAGTTACCAAATACAAACTGGCAATAATTGTGAGCCGTGCAACTCAAAGGTGTAGGCTAAGCCAAACATACGGTTACACAAATGAGTAGAAATCTAAACATCCAGAGCTAGATGTAGTATGTGGTACCGATTCCACGTTTTCACTGAAAACGCATTGCAAGCACGTTCAAAGGAGCCCAGAAACATCAAACTGGAAAAAAATATGACTCAACTCCAAGAAATTTGATAACCTTCCCGTCTGTAATCCGAAGCTGGGATTTGCCACAGAATATCTGTGGACCCTCCTCATTTCCACCAAACCAAGAATAAGAAAATCAAAGCGGCAGTAGGAACAACAACAACAACAACAACAACAACAACAACAACAACAACAACAACAACAACAGATTCATTATCAGTGGCGGCTCGTCATTATAAGTGTAATTATAAGTGTGTGCCGGATAAAATTTAGCGATTGAAAATATGGAAACTGGTCAAAAACAGATCCAGCGACCGAGCCAAATCCTAATGGTATTATTTGTCTTTGTTGCATGAATTCAAATTGCCGTTTAACTTTTGCACTATGCTCATAATAATACAGTCATATACCCCTCGTTGGTTTGTATGAAGGGGGTGAGGGGAGGAGGGGGGGGTTGCACGGGTAGTTTTGGGAATCACGATTCGCAACGCCCTGTTTGTTGGTGTGTTTTGTTATTTCTGACTTCTAGCAGCTGCTCAGCTGTCATTGGCTACTGTAAAATTGTACATTAAAAAATAAAAAAAAAACAGTGCTGGATAAGTGATTGATCATCAGTGAAGTGGTACAACTTTTGTTAAAAGATATTTATAAACAAATCAATATGGTGAACAGCAGATTTTTGGCGAACAGTGGCAGGACCCATGTATGGGTATCGGTAGTAAAACCCTGATAACACGATGACTCTTAATCGCCAAGGATGCCCTAAACCCCAATATTCATAGGCGGGTAAAATAACCAATATAACCAAGGAAATCTGCTATAACTTTTACTGAGTATTATTTAAAATGAATAGCTTATATCATATGATAGGAGATGGAATTGATATTGGTACTGAAGTTGCTCCCGACAGCTGTTTTGTGTGTGCGTATGTATGTGTGCGGATGTATGCACAAATAAAGAATTATAGTGACGTATTATTACATACAGAATAATGGCGCTATTTACACTCTTTGAGAATGGTGAGAAAGACAGGCAATCTGAATTTTAAAAAAAATGACAGCACGTTTCGTATCTTTGTGTATTTTTGCTCTGAATGGTCCCTTGCCAGACTGTCCAGACTATGTCATATTCATTTCATTTCATTTATTGCAGTACGCAACATAATTATGGGAAAATGGATACAAAATATAAGCCAAATACATGTGAGCGACTAAGCAACCATTATATAGTCTACATTAAGCAGTAAAGTGACCAATTTAAGCGTAATAATAACAGCCTATAGAAGCTTTTATGCTTTCACTTTTTAGATCTTTCCCCTGGGCAAAAGAGTCGGTTAAACTTGTTTCGCGGAGATTGTTGAATGTTGTTTGGTGCATTGTGCTGCGCTCGCTCGTATTGATAACGACAGATGGTTTTGAGTTTTAGTATGCCCTAGGAGCTTGAAAGGCGAGAGTAAACATAACACATATAGTAAAGAGTGACGTCAAACCGCGGGAGTTTGTCAGTCGATAAACAGCAGGCACAGACTACCACTACGCCATTCTAAGGAGATTGTAGTTCGCAATCCTGTCGACAATAAGAGTATTATAATTTGGTATGATCACAATCATTGAGTTGCATGTATGTTTTTGCTTATGTAGCCCATTTTTATTCGCAAGAATGAAGAGAGGAGTCTCTTTCAGTTTGGAACATCTCGCTTCACAACACTAACAGGTCTCAAGTGTCAAGTCATTCAGACAGTTGAGTTGCACTGCACGGTCGATACGCGTGTGGAACCTCGTCCGCCTTAATCTGGATCTAGACTAGTCTTCTAGATCCAGATCCAGATCCAGACTTGATTAGATCTAGACAAGTCTGGAAGAGTTACCTGTTGGCTGGAAAAGATAAATTTAATGGTAATGTTTAGGGATTTTCCCACCTAATGATGCTTGATTTAGCTAGTTTTATTAGGGTTAGGCTAGAAAAAGGACCGCACACATAATGATATGAGAGAGTGGAATAATCTATACTAGAAACAGGACCATTTCATGGCAAATATATGACTAAATGAACTGTCTTGATGCAAGAGCGGTCCTGTCCAGAGAGATAGCGGAGAGAGTTTCTAGACTAAGATAATGTCAAAGGCAAGGACTGACCAAAGGTTGCTCCTTCTTCTTTGAATCTACTGTTTGTCATGTCCTTTAACCTAAATGAAGCCCCAGGTGGGAGAGTCTTAGGATATTGTCAAATCATAGCCGAAATACATGTCATTTGTTTTGTTTGCCGCAAGAAGGGACTGGATAGAAATGGAGAATTCCCTATTTACACCCACAAAGTAGAATACAGATTACAGTGTTTATAATTCCTGAAATGTTTTATATGGAATTGTTGTTTACTAGAATAGTTGACACAAACAACAGCATTGATTATTTATTGCAACTGGCAGGTTTGTAGGGAGGATTTCCATATGTGGTAACTGGCGATAAGGAGTTACGCTCGCTTCGACTGATGCTCCTGTCTCTATGGGCATTAGTGTTAGGGTTAAGAATAGGGTTAGAGTTATGGGGATAGGGTTAGGGTTTGGGATATATTAGTACATTATTCGGAATTAAGGTACTGACCGTAGTTGTAGGAGTTACCACATATGGAAATCCTTCCGGTTTGTATGTGGTGCTCTGTTCCCTGATTCGAAATCAGGTCCCCTGTTGTTTTCTACTAATAGTTTATTCTGTATGAGTTTGCTGCAAGAAAGTGCAAGCTTGCATCCTCTTCCTGTCTCCTACATCTGCCAATGGACTCGTTCTAAATCTCCCTGTCGCGCAGCGATTGGTCACGTGATCTGGGAAGTCGGAATGTAAACAATGGTGGAACCGGCATATGTTTCTATTCAGAGAGCACTAATGGTGCTGAAAAAAATTACCAATGCGAGGATTTTGGAGTACACAGAGTCCTTAAATCATGCTTATGCCATCGACAATACCTACACCTCTAACACATATTAAAGAACATACAAATATTTTACCCCATAAGAGCTATGATGCTGTATTTCACACAGAATTCGGAGTGCCCGTACATTATGAAGATATGCCATAATAGAAACATAATTCCTCACAGAACCAACATACCATATAATGCCAGCTATCATCTCAGTGTATCCAATTATATCAATTTACTTATTATATATAGAAAAATTGTTTATTTAACTGTATTACTACTGATGGGTCTTGGGCGATTAAAGACGTATTTATTACTGATACAGTAGTCTCTGCCTAAGAACCCGCTCAACCGGAGACAAAAAAAAGCGGGTTCTTAAGCGGACCGGGCACGTAGGCGGATGACAAGGAATGCAACCCATATTTGGCCACCATGTCCATGGCTTATCCCCCTTGATTGCTCTGACCTGGATCGTGATCTCTTGAGCATGTTCCATTGCTTTTGTCCTCATGAAAGGCAAATTCAGACGGGCCTCTTGTCCCATTTTTTGTCTCATCCACATGTACAAGGCCTCATCCACGTCTTGTTCTTTGAACAGCCTCTTTCGCTTCTAGGAAAGGTTTCCTTTGTGTGACTGTTCTCTCAAATTTTCTCGCTGTTTCGAAATTCTTGCAACTGTTGTCCTGTCGACATCAAATGTTTTGCCAGTTGCTGTAAAGTTGGCATTTCCTGTCTTTTCTTGAGTTATGATTGCTTCCAGAATTTCTAGTTTCTTTCGAATGTCTATTGAATTTCCTCGAGACGGCATTGTGGTTGACCTTTCCTCTCCACTGTGTAACAAACGGAATGATTCAGACTTGAACAAAATCAAGTTGTGAATCGCAGATGTTAATTTTATGACCCTATGTAACAACCACGGACCAATCAGCCGTAAGTACAAGTGCTGTGCAAACCACGTGCGCTCTCAATCGCGCCCCGGTCAGACAACAATAGATGGTAGGTGATGACTAAGCTAATTTAGTCTAGGAGTGCACATGGCCTGCTTGCATAAGAAAGATGTAACCTGACTCCATCCTTTGTAAGGTTCTCCTCCCCCTACCTTCCCTCCACCCGTTGTCTTTCATTGTCGCGTGTGGCTTTGTTCTAAAATTCTATCCTGTCTGTCTACATGTGTTTGAACACGAGTTTTGCGCCTAAATTTATGGACATTGTACGTATAAGTGTGCTTGTCTCTCGGACAAATGCTGGGTTCTTAGCCGGATTTTTCATCTCAGAGCGGGTTCTTAAGCATGTAATTTACAGTGAAAAAATTTGGTTTCATGGCAACAAGTTCTTAGACGGAGACTACTGTATAGCCATTAACAACC
>JAWQUT010000447.1:439731-471266 GCA_033807755.1 Ellobium chinense
AATTTTTTGGTCATGCAAAGTAACTCCAGCTTTCTTCTTGCCCCCATGTCACTGTTATTACACCCACAAGCCGCACTATAGCGAGCCATTGTGTCTGTTTTTTTTTCACTGACAAGTGCTTTCCACATGAAAACAAACGCTGCGACTTCCCGGATCACGTGACCTTCCCGAGATTTAGAAGAAGTCCATTCTGATAATTGATATTCTTTGTATGTTTTAGTGATATAACCATTCCTTCTTCCCTTGCTCCTTCAGTTTCAGTATCAGTTTTTTCACAGTGTCAACCTTGTCATACTTTATGGTCTCAGACCCCTAAGCATCCCAGCCAGTCTCTCAATGTCATTCCCTATGATACCCTGTGACAGTGGCCAGAAAAGTAAATCAAATTGCTGATTGGACCCTGTGTTCTTTAAAAATTTCAGCCATCTTAAGATCATATTTTTTGCTGCATATTGTAGAATGGCACACATATGGAAATCTCCCATTGCGCTTAAACAGGGAAACTCCACATCATCAACATACTTTAGGACTACCAGAAAATGGGTGATTAGTGCCTTATTTCTTCTTTGTCCACTTCATTGCCACTGTGACAGCCTCCACTTCCATCCTTGTTCAGATATCTGGTGTTTGATTGTTGTTTGTAGTTTCCTCCCAACTGTGTTGACAGTTGTGATTCTTTTATTCAACATTCAGTGACCAAGTGAGATCGGTTCCAAACACCAGTTGAACACACCTTCAAATATCCTGCACAAGACCCTCAGGATTTCAAACCTCATATATATATATATATATGTTATTGAATTCCATACCTGTTTGTTGTAGAGCTTCACTTCCTAACCTTGCTCTGTCTTTATTGCTGCATTAAGTTTATCTCAAGAACTTGAATACCTCATGATTTTGAATTAAGCTGGTCTTATGAAATGTGAGTTTGTAAGGTTTTACTATATGATATAAAAATCCAGTTTTGGGAATTGTTTTCTCAATTTAAATATATAATATCTGATATATGATCCTTTTAAAATTTGTTTTTAATAATAAATGGATGAAGCCTTACACACTATACTGAAATGGAAATTCAACAGTAACAAAGCTAAGTGCCATAAATATGCAATATGATTCTTCCAGACTGTAGAACTTCTACATCTGCAACTTTGGTGAGCTTGTCATGGTATCATTGTTTGTGTCTTGACACACTGTTACCTTGTTCTATAGTTTTTCTTAAGACCGATCCAATTCAAAGACTGTAGGCTACAACAATGTAATTGATGAGCAGGAAGGAGAGAAACGGAAGAAACATTTAATGAACAAAAAAACAGGAGGACATATTTACTGATGAATTGTTATAGTATGCAGGCCTGTATACAGTATTGTATTGTCAAATTGTAGACTTCAAGTTATGAAAGAACTGAAATCATATGTATATTCTTCTGACTTCCAGGAAATGAACATGGAATCAAATGAATTTCAGTGTCTCAAGAGCGTTCGTCCTGATACGGTCTTTTGCATGCACAACTTGATTCTCACTCACTTACTGCCTGGAACTTTGGTCCATTCCCTCTGTGTTGCCAAACTGCAGTTATGCTCATGAAAATGATAGGCTGGGCCGCTGGACTAACCAATAATGCATTTCATCCTTAATCCATGTGTATTGGCTATGCTCGTCAGTTGCATTCGTGGTTTACAAATGTATTTTTCAGGTGATTGATCAGCTCACTGAAGTCAGTCCTTTAAAATGCCCAAGTCTAAGGAATATTTGAGCTCATCAGACTCAGACAGTGCAGATTCAGATGAGGTATTTGATTTGATTTGTATGATTTTCATAGCTGATTTGGTAGCCATTTTCAAAGCACATCACTGATCAGGAGGACATTTAATGATTAACTTGGTTGTTACAAAAGACCAGTGGCTTTGTTTTGTATGTCTCCACTTATATCTTGATGAATATGCTATTATCCTGTTATGTGTGCCTAGTCTCTGTGTTCTTGCTATACATTATTTTTTTAGCTCCTCCTATGGGCACCTTCTATGTCTGTAACACTGGACTGTCAAATCTATTTGATCTGTATCCTGTGGCACAGCTGTTTCCAAAAGGATTCATATAAGTAAATAAATAAATAAAACATATATATATAGATATATGTATGTTTGTGTATTATATATTAAAATTCTGTTTTTATTTTTATATATACTGTATATTTTTTTTGTTTTTGTGTGCAAATTTTCCTCAGCCAAAGCCGAAGAAGAAGAAGCCTGAAGCAAAGCCTGACAAAAAGGAATCTAAACCAGATAAGGGAGAGAAGAAATCCGGTCCAACAAAGGGTTCTGGAGGAGAGTACATGTTTCAGGTAGAGAGTAAGACAGTGCACAAGACTGGACTCTGACACTGTCAGCAGTATGATCTATGAGTTTAGGGTTGCCACAGATCTTGGATAGTAATGAAAAATTGTGAGAAGTATTTCTAGGCCTACAAAATGCCTGCAATTCAAAACTGGCAGGCTCTCTATGACAAATCATAAAACAATTAAAAAACTGGATTGATGGTCCATAATTTTGTTTGGAACTACTGTCCCAAACATGAGCAAGAATGAAAATATGTTGAACACCAGACAAGCCTCATACAACAAAAAGTTTTCATATTACCTTTGAATGACACCACTAGAAAGAATCGTATTTGTGTCATAGGTACATGTGATTATTGTGTTACGCACAATTTTGCTGTGTTCTCTTTCAGCTTTCCAAGATGAGATATGCCACAGTTAGCGAATTCAGAGGCAAAGTAATGGTGGGAATAAGAGAGTATTATGAAAAGGATGGAGAACTTCGACCAGGGAAGAAAGGTGTGTTTTGTATAGTAAACATTTACATGCAACATTAATTCTTTTTACATGATGCATGATATGTAGATGCAGTAAATATCATATTAATACCAGAGATACATTCTGAGTCTTCATGTTCTTCCATTATAAATTTTTAGACTATGCAATGGAACTTTGATGTGATAAAGCAGCGCTGTTACAGATGCCGTGCCTGAATTTTCCTTTCTGTGATTTCTAAAGTCACAGCTACATCCTGTTACCTTTCTACAGACATTTTCTTTCAGTTTTCAACAGTTGTTTGAGAGATGTTAGGGATATCACTCTTCCGAAAGTTCTTGGAATATGAGAGTCTTGGCGGCTCTGAAAATTCCAAGAAAGCTTATTTCTTTATTGTTTAAGAGTAATAAGAGATAGCTTCATGTAGAGATCTAAAATGAGATGTCTCTAAAGGTAAAAGTTTCAGTCTAAGCGTCAAAATCCAGGTGAATTCCTGTGAAGCTATATAAGTTATAAGGTTCTGAGAGTGTCACGAAAAGTGAGTGGCATCCTTAGAAGTCGGTTGAAATGTTTCATATGATTATTTTGATTTCAGGAATCAGTCTGAGTCCAGAGCAATGGCAAGCACTGAAGGACAACATTGCGGAGATTGATGAATGTGTGAACAAATTCTGAGGAGATGCTGAGTGCATGTGAATGTTTGCATAGATTTTGTGGAACATGAAAGTCAAAAGCTTGGTGCCAGTTTCACAGCTTATGTTGTGAAATCAAACTGACAGTGTTTAATCAATATGTAAGACACTGGCAACTGTATTTTGTTCATCGTTGTATTTGTTTCTTGGGGACTTTCATTATGCCTGAAATATTTTACTATGGGTGTTGAAGGGATGTTTTGAGACTAGGAATAATTCTTGCGAGCAGTGATTTTGTTAGTTGTGTGGTATTGTATTTGACTGACACTGATATTACTAAAGAAGCCGTGTTTGGCATGAATTTATGAATTTCACGGAACTGTTCCATGAAGATGCGTGACTTGGTGAGAATCTCATATCTGAAATGTAATTAATGGTATAATGACCATCAGGAGCTGTAAAGGTTAAAGGGATCACAGCATCAATCATTCCACAGTAGTATCAGCCTTTGGGTATGACTAGTTATTTGGGTGCTGTGAAACATGAGATATGCTCACTTTTTTGTAGTAAATCAGCCAGTCAGTATTGAAATCACTGATAGGGCTAATTTGTAGTAGAGTGTGTTTTATGTTACTTTATATGAATTATTCAGAGATGTCAGGTATATTTTATATACACACACTTGTTTGGAGCTTGCGCAGTGAATGGTCAGTTATGGCCGAAGGAAAATTAAGCTAATCTTTAACATCATTTGTGGTGATTGTAGCCAACTTTTAAGAATTCGTTAATTATGCTCAATTTTTTAATTAGCTGTGGGGTTTGTCATTGAGCCAGGATTTTGATCACTTTGCAACTTAGTGTGAGTAAGTAAAAGTATGTATGTGTTGCTATCTGTAAAGTTTGAGAGGAACTTTTTAGATAGGTAACAAGTGCTGAAAATGGGGCACTGGAGGATACATGCATTGTAGAATTTATTTTTTCCTTTTTGTTTAATTCTACAGAAAAAGCATTCAAAAGAGTTTGAAGACAGGCTAATGACCCTGATGCCAAATTATTCATTTGCAGTATAGTATTTCTCAACTTCCAGATACAGTACACAAGGCAAAATGGGATTGGCCATAGACTTGAGAATGATGGGCTGCTAGGAAGCTTTACATGTGTACTTCATGACTGTTCATTGTGCTACACCATGCCCCTCATGCACCCCTTAAGCCTGTTGTTTTTGAACAAAGTGAATGCACTGCATTGCACTACATTGGTTAAGGGGATTCACTTACAAACATGCAAGCTTCTCATTGCTCTTATTTAATGGAAGAAAAATTATGAATGATTAAGTGACTCTCACTTTGTGCTCTTATTATTTTTGTTCATCCACCAGAATTACTGTGCTGCAAACAAGCTTGTGTATGGAAACATGCAATTTTATTCATGTGTATGCATTTCACTTTGTCAGCCGCTCATTTTGTAATGGTAAATTGTGTTGCATCAGAAAACAGATCAGAGTATTGAAACTCCATTGTTAATTGAACAAGCTGAAAAGTCCAACTGTGTATTCCCATAGTACTGGCAAAGGTACATTGTTAGAGCTGATTGTACATAATTTATCTGCATCTTGTACTTGTAGCCTAGGATAGATAAATGAGATACTGATGACTGTTTTGAAGATGGAAGCCATCAGCAAATATTGCAACTGATGAAAAACAGTGAATTCAGTTTCACTGTTCACCTCATGTTGGTGATAAAAAGTGAATGATATCTTACTCAAGAAACATGTTTGCTTGCTTTGGCTAGATAGTTAAAAAATCTACGAGTTTTCTGCATTGAGTCACTGACAGAGTATATGAGAATTATTAATTTTTTTATAGTAAAGTGACTAAACTCTTGCCAGCATTATTTCAGGTTGGGTTTGAAAATAAAGATCATGGTAGACAGTTAACCCCAGGTCAGAGGATAAAATCTACTCACACTTGTGAGTAAAATTTATCTTTAAACTTGATTAGCAGAATACAGTGGAACCCGCTTAAGCGAGACACGCGTGAGCGGGACGCCCGCTTAAGTGAGACGAATGCCTGGGGAACAGAATTTTTGCCATTTAATTCTATACATGTGAGCGGGACGGCAACCCGCTTAAGCGAGACGACTTGGAGCCAGATCTCTGTAATATACACGCTGTGTTTTGACAGGAATGCTGCTAATTGTCACTATAGTACTATGTCTCAGTGCTTGTTTACCTGTACCAATCAGCTGAAAACCTGAGAGCTACAAAGAAGCTTGTACCGACGGCCCTGATTGCCCCCCTTACGTTACGTGAGAAGTGATTGATACTACCTCCCCATAGCCTTCTGTCAGGCAGTTGACCCTTCGGCCCACGCATAGACGAATCAGAGCGGACATCCTAGCCGCTGGTCATGTAATCCGCGCAAGCATCAACAGATCAAGATTAAGTAAGCCCCGCCCCCTGTCAGCCACACTTTATCCTTTCTTCAGCTTAGGCAGTGTGATTGACACTTACGAGCCTTACCTGCGCTATTGCACAACACTCAGCCAGGGTGTCGTTCACATAGGCATGACCGTGTTGCGTAAAAGCTTTATGACACACGCCGCTCGCGTTGCGCTCTGGCCAGATGTGGAGCGAGAAGTGTGACGCTTATCTTTGCCGGTGTTTACGATCATGTAAATTTGATCCCAAATTATTTTTGATCACTTGAATTA
The DNA here is from genome assembly GCA_033807755.1 of Ellobium chinense. NCBI lineage: Eukaryota > Metazoa > Mollusca > Gastropoda > Ellobiida > Ellobiidae > Ellobium > Ellobium chinense. The sequence continues at coordinate 445,889 of JAWQUT010000447.1, forward strand.
AAGTTGAATGGGGGCCGGCGAACATCTCGACTTCAGAGATGTTAGACCTTTCATATTCTCTCCAGTTTTATTTTAGCATGTATTATTTCTCTCCCTCCGATGTAGACATGTCTCGGTCTTTAAAAGAAATTGTTTTTGAATTTTCAAAGAAGGGTGCTGAGAAGGCTTAGGTGCTTCTTTGAAACCAACCAAAAATTCCGCTCCTCGCAAAGAATGACTAATATTAATAATAAATATGCTCTGCAAGTCTACTGAAAATGCAGTTAGGCTGCAATAAGTATATTTTAAACAGTACAGATACAATTTAAATCTGACTCCGTTGTCACACCTCACTAGCAACAAGTAATGATATCCCTCACTTTATAATGGATAGTCCGCCTAAGCGGGACGCCCGCTTAAGAGGGACGATTTGTCGGGAACGGAGCCGTCCCGCTTAAGCGGGTTCCACAGTACTCTGATTTTACACTCAGTGATGAAAATTGGTAGGGTATTCTCAGATGTCAATAATAACACTTGTAGCCCAGGAGCCTTTGCTCCGGCGTCCTGTTGCCTGCATGACCATTATTACAGACAGTGACTGTTGCACTTGTTGTCTGCTGACTGATCAACTGACACTGGGCTTAAAATGCACGGCACGCCTAGTGCTCGTCAAGGAGATGAGTGTATATATTCTGTTGCTACATTCAAGCGTAGTGAGTGGATGATATAATTAATTCTATCATAACACCTTCAGGGTTAAGGCTTTTATGTCATCTTTCCAGATCTGAAGACTTAGTTCAAGACTTGATTCTAACAGATGGAGGAGTGGAGAAAAATTACAGAGCTAAATGCTGTTTATGAGACTTGACAATTATATACAATAAAAACTTTGATGCTGTGGAGTCCTAAAGTGAACTTGCTTAATGAAAACTGGTTAACTGAATCTATTCTTTTGTTCTAATTTGTTCCTTTCTTGCCATTATGAATGGTTGAAAATGGAAAGATATTTATTATTGCTAAATGTTGAAATTTTGTGGAGTCAATACTGAATTTGCATGGAAAATAATTTATTTTTTGTGTAGTGTATGCCAGTGTAGGATATAACTTGATTTTATCAGCCAGATTAGGAGTGACAGTTCCAAGATGTTGAACAGGAACTAAACATTTCAGATTACCCATAGTTTTCTTTTTCCAGTGGTTCCTTTTTTTCTTAAATAATGTATTCAACTTTTGGGACCCGCTTGTTTGACGGGGATCTTCAATACCAGTTTATGACGCTTTAATCAGCTTGAGAAAAATGTCCTGGAATCATACTTCTTGTGAATAAGGCAGGGGATCATCTACTGCAACTCACTGCCACCACATAATAATTTTGCATATCATATTGCGCTTTCTCGGAATGGCACTTGTGAATCATACTGTACTAATCATCATCTATTTTCTATGTTGTCAGATGTTCAATATCTTGTGACACAAATGTGGGGCAATAAAGTCAACTCATGTCATTGATGTTATAGGTAACAGCTGAGTGTGCTGAACCAGTTTCTGTTAAAAACAATAAAACAATTCTCATCCTATGCCAATAATGCTGGCAATTGTCTTATTTTGCAGTGATAACTGCCTATGGAAAATGAGTTCCTGGTTGTCTGCAGTAAAACAATAGGCAGATGTGTAAGTCACTTCGTATGAGACATGGATGCAATAGTGCGCCTAGAATAGAATGCAAGTTTTTAAAGGCATGTATGGTTACAAGAAGTTCCATTCTCACTATCAGCATATGATTAAATATTTTGATGTGCAAATGGTGATAGATGATTAAAACAAATATTTCATCTAACATTATAAGATGAGTAAGGGAAATGTTATCTGACACTTACATCTTATTCAAGTGCAAGTGACCTTTAACCGTCTGACATAGAATGATCAGCACTATAACCATACATTTCTGAGAACAGTCTGTGACATTTATAGTATGAGAGACTTGGACTGGCCTTTTGAATGTGCGGGATATCTTTTATTTCATAACACACAGCTAAGTGCGGTTGTGATGACTTCATTATTTACATTGTTAGACCCTGCAGGTGCACATAGGAGAATGTGTGTGACATCTTCAGTGTGAACATGTGGAATGTTGGCCCATTGCATTGAAAGGACTGCACTAAAAATGATTACATTGACAGTGAATGCTGGTCTCAGACCGTGTAGAAGATTCAAGAGATGAATGAAGACTTTTCCTGTAACATTTTTATTAATGTTGTCATATTCAGCGTAAATTTTTTCTGTTTCATGGGTTAAGAAATGAATAAACGTTTTTGTCAACCAGACCATGTATTCGGGTTCTTAATATTGAATTGAGTTTGAAGACTCAATAGTTATTTCAAGATTGATCTTGTCTTCACAGGATTCCCTGAAAGATATTGTTTATCATTATGGAGCATTTTACAACCATTCCTCTACATCTGTTACATGTTAGTGTCAGATGGAAAACACTTCTAAAAACAGCTTCATATGGAAACCAAAATTATCACTAACTGTAGACACTATTATGTCCAGTGTAAACTAGGAAAATTTGAAATAATTTCGATTCACTGAGGATATGTAATGTTGTTCTACTGTAGACACTATTATGTCCAGTGTAAACTAGGAAAATATGAAATAATTTCGATTCACTGAGGATATGTAATGTTGTTCTAGTTCTTGTCCTTGTCCTAAACCTTCTTTAATAGTCCTTATGTTTTGAGAACTAGACCAAAGCAATACATTGAGGATNCTAGGAAAATATGAAATAATTTCGATTCACTGAGGATATGTAATGTTCTACTGTAGACACTATTATGTCCAGTGTAAACTAGGAAAATATGAAATAATTTTGATTCACTGAGGATATGTAATGTTGTTCTACTGTAGACATTATAATGTCCAGTGTAAACTAGGAAAATATGAAATAATTTTGATTCACTGAGGATATGTAATGTTGTTCAAGTTCTTGTCCTTGTCCTAAACCTTCTTTAATAGTCCTTATGTTTTGAGAACTAGACCAAAGCAATACATTGAGGATAGCTTCAGAATGCTGAATCTTCTCATCTGTAACACCACAATAAATCAGTGCTGTTAGTCTGTTTAATGTACTGATTATACCGAGCTTGTATACCTACTTCGCGAATCACAAACTTCTCTGTCAAGATTATGGGTTGAGATTAGCTAATAGTAATACCAGTCCTATAGTAATACAGATTCACTATTGGAGTGGCATTTTAAATAAGCATTTTTTTTTTAGAGCTGAGAATTCAGTGCCAGTTTGACTAATGTTGAACAAGTAACTTACCAAATTGAGGGAAGCCTTTTTTTTAAAGTCCTGAACTGACAAAGGGACTGGATCAAATAATTTCATAAGAATTCCAAGACATTACAAACTTGTAATAAACATTTCTTTCATCTGTCAGTGTTTCTTTTCAACACACTAATATTCATACATTCATGCACAACAAAAAATATGGAAAAGAAACGTTAGCAGACACGCAGAAACAAGGACAGTGAACAACCCATCAAATCTAAAACAAACACTTCTCTATTATTTTCATTACTGGAATTTAATAGTATATTATACCTCTGGAGTGCTCTAAAATGGATGAGAGTGTGGTTTGTTAATAATTTACAGTGAAAGAAGGCATCAATATTATAACTTATCACATCAAAGATTGAGTAGTAACAGAACATATCAGCAGACTTGCGATGCCTATCAATTATGCTATCTATGTGGGAACTAAACTAAAATGATAGTCCTATGATCACAACACCATGTTGCTTCATAACAGTATTTTACATGGCATTATGGCTTGCTATGCATGGTACTAGTTGTCTAGGCTCGCTATGAATATTTGAGCCAAGTAACAAATTTTAATGATACAATCATATTTTACATCTCCATGGGCATGATATTTTCACTTGGTACCATTTTCAACACGGATTATGCTGAATTACAATGTCATCAATGAAAGCCCAGTACTGGTGGGAAGGTTTAGGCACATATAGGAGTAATATAGTATTCTGATTGTTCTGTGTGATGAGAAGGGGACTTATTCAGCATATAGACCGATTTCCACAAGTAAGGGCACATCATGCATGAATAGGGTCGGATAAACAGGTAAGGAGGTTCTAGACATGGGAAAGAAGATTATAAACACATCATGACATATGCTGGTATGTGATATAGGCTGACGATGGCATTCATGCAGGTGGTGGTTCATGACATATATTTACCAGCTGTTTAATGTTGGATGGGTCAAGAAGCCACTGATCTAACCATGATGAAAATCAGTAAAAATTGACTAAAGAGATAGCTATGCATCTACACACCAAGCTTGTGCATTTTCAGAATAATATTAAAACATTTTTAAGTTTTCCTGCGACACTGATTTACACATGTGCTTTGAACGACATATTATGATCTGTTGTGAGAATGGAAAAGTCTGAGGCACATTCTTTCATTCCTTTTTTTCTCATGAAAAGTCCACACAACAAATCTTATTTTCTAGTGACATGAAACCGAAAAATTGAGTTAAAGTGAAGAAAACTGTGGTTGGAGAAATGATTGTTAAAAAGGCAAAACTGAGTGAAACATAACTTTTCAGTACCTTGCATGAGGAACTTCACATGAGCTAAGTGCACACAAAAGTACCAATACTTCTCATATCGCCGCTCTTAAATAATACTGTTGCAAATCCTTAAATAACATTAAGAACTTATGATAGTACTATTTCTAGGTGGTGATAAATCAATAAAAGTACACAAAGCTGTGAACTCCTATCATTTGTTACTAGCAATGTTTCAGTGAGAGAACATTTTTGACCATTTAGTGACTGTGGAGGAGACCTGGATTGAAGATTTCAAGCCTTCAATGGAATACTTCAATCTTTTCTATCCCAGTCAAACCAACAGTTGTCATATCTGGAAAAGTCATGTGTATTGTTTTCTGGGATGACTGATCTTATGATCTTCTTAATGACTGATCATCTGCCTCATGGCCAAACAATTAACCAAGAATATTATTTAATTGCTTGTGAGGTTACAGAAGGCTGTGTCCAGAAAGAGAGCACTGGGTAATTTAAAACGCATTCTTCTCTCCAGGACAATGAGTTGTGACAAAGCACAGTTGACCTTCCTAACATGCAACCATTTGAATTGAAATTTTAAACCACCCATTAATTCTACTGACCTGGCCTCATCTGATTTCTTCCTTTTAACAAATCTGAAAAGCAGATCAAAGAATGTCATTCTGACAGCCATATCCAAAACTAGGGTGTTCTCTTCTCAAAATCTTTTGAAGATTAAGCTGAGTTGGAGGAAATGTATTGCTGTGGGAGGTGGCTACTGAAAAAAGAAAGTAACTCTATGTAAAGTTTGACTTTCTAAACTTCATTCCTTCATAGTCAGGCTGATGACTTCTGCATCCATCATAAAATGATCACATGACGGAAGAAAACTTCATATCACTGTGTACATGGTGTCACCAAGCTGACAAACATCATTTCACTGCGTACTGGTTTGGTGCTGCTCTAGATACATAAAATTAGTTTGCAGAGATCATAAAATGAGGTTCCACAGATACTGAATGTGGAGCTAGCCTGTGGTCAGTGAATGAAATGGCTTGAAGATTATACAACTGGAGCCTTAGTACAAACAACTATACTTTTGTCTAACTCATCCCAAAAGATGGCTCTCAAAATACATGTACATGTTGTAATGCCTATCCACTTTCTCTGCATCAGTAATGTCACATTACTGCTGTGCTCATGCTTACAATAACCTCATGCTAAGACAGTCATACAAGAGTGTTACTGCTCTAGTTAGGAGGACTCAACTCTAAAATCAACCACATTTGACAAATTTAGTTCTCGATTTCCCCCAGACTTAAGGAGCAGTTATCCTTTGGAATATCACGACTTTTGTACTTTGGAAAGACATAAAATTTACATGGGTAGACTGGCTACCATGTATCAACAGACAGGAGATCTTACTAGTGGGGATGAGGCAACGGAAAATAGCAGAGTTTTTTAGCATATCAGGTTGCAGCTGAAACAACAGAATCATCACATACAACGGACAGAGACGTGCCACAGTGTAAAAGCTGTGAAAAGCAAAGTTACATTTCACAATAGTTTCATGAAAGCACAGGAACTCTGTTAACAAGTATCTTGTGAAAAATTATTAGCAAACTGCAACTGAGGAAGTCAGGTCACAGCGAGCCTCAAAGGATTTGAGGGGATAGGGGAAAATAAGGATTAAAGGTCCTCTATCCCCTTGTAACAATTGTCCCTCAAAATGTCTACTGCACTATAATACTTATGGGTACACTTTAGATGGCAACATGGAAATGAATGTTTCCAGTCTAAGGTGGTGGTCCTTAATGATTCAACGAGTCCTATGAAGAAAAAAAAACTGAAATCTGGCAACAGACAGAACCTCTGCTACCCCTTTAAACTGTAGACTAATATTAAGCAACTAGCAATGGCGCACTGAGAGAATGTGGTAAGCATGATGCAATGCGGTTGGCTGGCATTCTCTAGGCTTGGCACTTTTGTATTTAACTGTATGGGGAGAGTGGAGGAAGTAGCTTGTTTGTTGAGTTATTACATACACAAAAACAAAAAAAAATAATAATGTTAGCCCAGGCAGCCTACAGTGTTTCTTATTTGTTACTCTAGCAATTAAATTTATTGTCTTCTCAAGTTATGGGCACAGCTGTAGCTGGTGTCACCAATCAGGAGAGCTAGTTGTGCTGTTTAGCTGCATATTCTGAAAAGGTTAGAAAGTGTCAGTTGTTGACAGGAGTGCATTAGGAGACAAGAAATCCAATGTTAAGGTGGTCAGGTTTTGTTTTCAGGTCAGTCGTTTTCTCTCCAATTCATGTTTTCTTTACTAAATTTCTTTCTTAGGCCAATAGCTACTGTAAATATGCGAATCAATCTACATTCAGAAGTCAATTCACACAGTTTTATGTATCTAACAGCTTGAGTCTAATCTTTCTTTAAATTTCAAAGAAAGACTGTTGAATCAGAAAAGTAAGTTTCTAGGAGACATTGCATTATTTGGCATCTTCTACTGATCGTTTGCTGAAATAAGATCATGTCAATATATATAGTGGAATCCTACAATAACGAGAGTGATGGGACCAGTGAAATATTGCCATTATTACAGGACTCTTGTTATTGGGGATCATGGGAATATCCCCGAAACGAATCTTGGGGAATGATCATTAAAACATCTCTGGCATTAAATACAGTAATACAAAGCAATCATTAGGCCTTGTATTTCTTCATTTTCATGCCACTGCTGGTCTCATTAAAACTTGCTCCATTCCACCCGAAACACACTCTCTCTCTCTCTCCCTCTCTCCTTCCCTCCCCCATATTTTCTCTCCATCCCACTGATGTGCATTCCCATTCCATTACTTTAACACTGTTCATATGGTGCCACACCATTCAGAGACCATGCTTTCCCCGTGCTTGGCCTTTGAAGTCAATCTCTCTCTCCCCTTCTCAACTGATCTTGTCCTGGGCCAGTTTTGCTTTGGCGTGGCCAGGTTATTATTATTATTCCCAGTCCCTGAACTGACAAGTGCCACTGTTACATATATTTAAATACAAAGATAAAGAAGAGAAGTATTCAAGATTTTTTAAAATCAACATTATTCGGGGATTCTCATTAACATCAGACTCGTTATTGATGGATTCCACTGTATCACTTTGATCTTACAACCTCTTTGAAGGACTTAACACTGTACATGCATTTAGCTTACTAGCTCATCATTTCCTAAATATTTATACAGAACTGTAAATTGCCAGAAAATTTCAAAATTTAACGTTTTGCAGAAATTCAGGTCCCTGATTTTTCCCTAAAGTTCAGTAGAGCTGCAACCATCTAAACAAGCTTTCATGTAGTTTTTAATGAGCAAAATGTAGTATCCATACATTTATTTGCAATTTGTGACATTGACTCTAATTGCTGGAAGAAAAATTAAGTCATTATGTCTTAGTAGAACCTGTCCTTTAAACTAGTGTATGAAATTCTGGTCACAAAGCTGCCCAAGAACCCTTGATATAAGCTGGTGTTTTAACTTAAAACCTCAAAGTTGCTTGAGCAACTAAACTGTGTGGTTAGTTAAAAACTCTGAGGAAAGGCCAATTCCCCCCTAAAAGGCCTCAGTGTTTCATCATTTTGCTGCCCAAGCAGTAGTAAACATTTTAGTTTCACAACACAAACTGACTAGGAAGCTGAGAGGTGGTCTACAAGCCACAAAAAAGATATCACATGCATACTCAAATGATAACAATCTAAATCAGTGTAAATCTTGGAAGTAGCAATAGGTACAGATAGAATGATCCTCACCTCATGTGTTAACTTGCCTTAATCGCCAATCTGGGCAAAATCACGTTATCCCAGGCTAAGGAGTTTTGGCATCTTTGATACATACAACCTTTTCAACACTATTTTGTCTCCATATGGACATAACAGTCTCCATTTGTTATACCGTGGAGTCAGCTTAAAGTGAACAGCACAGGACTGGCGACAAGTGTTCACTTCAACAGGAATTGGCATCACTCATTCTTTCAACTTGTACATTGCATAACGTGGTTCTTATTACCTCTCATATCACAGGCACCAAGAACAGGATAATTAGTTGATCTTGAGCACGCTTAAAAATAAAAGTTGTTTTCGTTTCATCTCATTCATTTATCCATTTGTTTCACTTACAAAGAGACATTAAGAAAATGTGTCAAATGGAGCATCTCTTTGAAAAAAACAAAGGAGGGGAAAGTTACAAATATATTGGCTTGCTTTATGTATGGGTAGCAAATGACAGGTCCACGATGCACAAGAAATCTACTAATTCAGTGCCCCATACCCCTCTCCTCCCTTCCAAACCATTCACAACGGGTTTCGTTACACCCAGGAGCAAAGATGCTGTGACCAGAGGATGGTTTTCCTGATTATAATAATAAATCTTACCATAACAATGCAAAGATTGACTCACAACCCTGCAACTGAGAGTTTACTTTAAGTGAAAGTCTGGGTGAGGCCATTGATTTCATGTCTACAAAATAAAAAAGAACAAAGTCCGGATCTCAGCACAAGTTTAGTTCAACTCAAAACTAGCTGAGTTTAACTTATTGCGGGCTCTGATGGATATACAGTCGACTCAGCTTAATCGCCCTCCGCTTAATTGTCTTTTCCGCTTAATCGCTTTGTTTCCCAGGAACCAAATTTTTTCTATATAAAAGTCACTGGATAATCGCCTCTTACTCTGGATAATCGATCTCTTTTTAGCGACCATGAATTCAAATATCAGTGGTTGAAGGGTTAAGTTGACAAACAAATAATGTACACAGACGGTTTAATGGCGCGATGGATGGCAGACCGGTTGACTGAGTGACAGCTGCCACCCTGAAATAGGTGTGATAAGCCTTTCCTCCCCACCTCCCCCTCCCCTTGTTCCCCTTCATCCCACGCTATGCATCACCGCCTTCGCCCGTCCGATAATGCTCATGCGCCGAAATCCGTATAGTCTCCTCCCCCCACACCTTGATTGCGCCTGTCTGGTGGATTTCGGTTAGATCGGAGAACATTTCACGTGGATGAACGATCTATCCCGACCATGCCATCTTACTCCTTATTGTCTGTTGGGCTACTGCGAGGTGGCCAATGACAGAGACCGCGGAGATCAAACATTTTGTGCGCTACACCACCGTCAAACTCGAGTTTGTCCTGGGTCTGGCGACGAGAAGGTGTCAATGCAAGATATCAAACTACAACATCAAAGAAATTTAACCTCATTACCAAAAATATGGCCGAAATTACCTTCTCCGCTTAATCGCTTCACTGCTTAATCACCCACTTTATCAGTGATCCCGAGGAAGGGCGATTAAGCGGAGTCAACTGTATTAAACATTTTATCTCATTACCTAAAAGTTTTGGGATACTAGAACTCAAATATTTTCAATAACATTTCATTGGTATTTGAGACAAGTAGGTTCTCAAAGAGCAATCTAGCCCTGAAACTGAATCAGTGATATGCCCAAAGAATTTATCTTTTTATACACATGATCTCACAACAATTACAAAATACGCAGAGCCAGTGTATTCATTATTTAAGTCATCATCTTATGTTAAATTGCACCTGAATATGCTAAAGACCACACTATGTTTGATGAACAAACCCAGATTATATCTAAGGGACTGCAATTAAGAGATAAGAATATGCTCTGCACTACTACAGCATGGGAAGAAAATTGCATGAATGTTCTGAGGATGTCAGGCCATCTCAGATTCTGAGAGTGAAAGATGAATATCATTATTCTGTACTGTTCATTCTGTGTTCAGTCTTAACAGTTGGCTAATTCCATCCAATTTTCTCAAAAGGGGCTTCTGATATCTAATGTCTACTCTAGAAAACAACTAGAACTGAATTATGTCCTGTAAAGCTGAAATTCATCACAATTAATACTATCATGTTTATGATCTGTCAAAGACAGGAACAACCCATGAAGACAGCTGCATAAATGTTGGCTGTAAATGTGGGCTAAGTAATGAAACACAGACTTGCTTCAAACATGTTCCAGTTGTGAGACAGACATCATAAGGGGCCGGCTTATGCCAGCTCAGTCATCTTCATCCTGAGCATAATCATGATCTATTTCTGTTTCCTTGAGGTACTGTGAGAGCTTGCCAATGAAAGCATGCTGGGTGTGCTGAGACACACCAGGGCAGAAGGGGAAAGAGGAGGTAATATAAACTGAAGACAGCTGAGAGTTGGTGGTTTGATAACCGGTTGAGCCAAACAAAAGTCCACTAATGGGTCGGGTGTTCTTAAAACGGCCAGGAACATTCAAGTGGTTTCCACGCTTTTGCTGAGGGCTTTGCTCCAGTGCCTGCACTTGGTTTGTCAAAGTCTGAAGTTTGTGCTGGAGACACACAACCTCCTCAGCCAGGATACACTGCTGCATGTACTGAGATGGGTTTCCACCACCAACAATTTGGGCAGGGATGATCCAGCGAAGATAGCACTGTGACCAGAACTTAAGAAGGCCTGCAGTCACTTCAGGTCTTAACACTGTTTCCTGGAGGGCAAAAATGTCTGCAGTGGGCGGTGGGTTGCACAACAACATAGAATAACGGTTCTCCCTCAGTTTCTCTCCTGAAAGACGCAAGGCATTCTTAGCACTGTCCACAACATTGTCAAGGTTGTAAGTAGTCCGTAACAAGTAAAGAGGGTTATTGAAAAGCAAAAGCTGCTCATCACTGAGCTGGAACTTCCAGTCCCATGCACTGGGTAAGGAGATCACTGCCATTTTACGGTTCTCTTTGAGAAACTTTTCACGATGCCAGCAGCTATTGAAGAGGAAGGTGTCAAACAAACCAATGTGCACTGTATCCCACAAGGATGTCAAGTAAGTCTCCGTGAAGGCAAATGAAGAAGGAAATTGTTGCAACAACTGCCACACACAGTCCAGAAACAGCAGAAACACCGGCCCCTTAAATATAAGATAGGAGAAAATTAGATCTTAATCTAAATTAACCTTATTCTCTTTCAGTATATAACATGGCCTGTCCATTGCACCCCCAGTTTCCTTCAAGGACTGACATTTCTATACTATATTCTTTGAAAACATTTATCTTTCTGCAGACAACTTACTTTCCCAAGTTATATCATTAATGTGGCATTACTAAGACACTCTGAATGTTCAACCTCATTTCCAATAAAAATGAATGACAGAATGACAGATGCAGAAAAGCTGAAAGGAGGAGAGGGTCCCATATTGAGGTACCTCTTCAGACTCTGAAGATTCTGATGATGAAACAAGATGGAGGCGACGCTGGAAGGGATGCCCCATCACTATCCATTCCCTCTGTACTAAGCTCTGGAAACCTGTTTGGGTCCGATACTCTGGGTCCAACTGTATTTGCACCAGAGATGACACCAAGCATGTCATATCACATCCGCTTTCCTCTGGAATAAAGATAATCATGGACTGAATTACATGCCACTGACTAAAAGTTTGTCAGTTACAGGTGAGGATTCCTTGAAAAAAAAAGAACCCACTTATTTACAACACTTTCATCTTATTCCTGGAGGCAGTTCATTTTGTTTTTTAATATATATGGAAAAGAATTGGAAATTGAGTTAGTTTGGTAATGACATATGCCACTTCAGGGATCACACTGGCCATTAAGATTACTTTGTCGTAAACCCATATCAATCAGTAAATGTGAATATACATGTGAGACGTTGTCAAAAGGTCGACCACAGCGACGCCCACCTACTTTGAAGAATCATTGCATTACTTTAATTGAGTCAAGTGAACAAAAGCATGTGATAATTATGATCTAGAGACATCCAGGAGACAGCAGCAGATAGGAAATAGGTATATTTCTAATTTGAAGTATGTCAATAGGGTTAGAATCGTCCATGTTTCACCCTGTTACTGTGTACTTAAAAGGATCATGCCTATAGTGGTGGTTTCACAACACTCATAATCTGTTAAACTATGACCCTTTTTTTGTGTTACTGCAGAATATCGACAAATAAAGGCTTCTCTAAGTGTGAGTGTTTGTATTTTTTAAAACAGTGCTGTGTGAATGATCAGAAATTACGTAACTGTTTGCTGTGTCGGTCGTATCGTGTGTTGTCCAGTTAATGCTGATTGAAAATGCTGTTTGTTTTCATTACTTTGGCAGAAAAGCACCACCAGTCAATGTTTAAATAGGCGATATACTGATTTGGAAACATTATGTCGGGTAAAATACCGTCGGCGATACGAAGTCTTCTGACTAAGCCAAAATCAAACCTAGATCTATGTTTGTCGTCCATTAAATGCGACCGACACGAAGCCGATTGTTTGTTTCGTTTCTGTCGTTCCATCTTTTTGCTATCGCCAGGTGTAACTTTCGTTTCGGTGATTCCAACAATCCCTATTTTACACTGCTGTAGCGCGCGGGTTCAAGGCCAGAGATAGTCGAGGTTTGTCGTCCACCGTCTTTGTCTACGATGCGACCGACACAAACAATAAATCTACCGATACGACTGACACACACAGTTCTAAAACAATATACCTTTGCTCTGCATTGTGATATCTGAAACAGGCAGATATCAAACCGAAGGAATTTTACCGATCATTGATAATCGTAAGGTGGCGGACAAGGAATCACTCGGGGATCAGTAACGCAAAATTTGCCGAAAGATGACTCGTGGATTTTGCCGTATCGATACGACCGACCTCTTTTATTTTTTTTTTTAATCAACTATGGGACTTTATACTCCCATTATATTGTTTATATTGTGAGTAGAAGGCTACTTTAAGATTAATTTGAATACTCCTAGACGTCCCTTGTATATCCATTCCAGTGTTCTCATATTTTATGTGTTGGTCATATTTGGACAACATTTTTTTGGTGTCCTTTTAGCTCCTGAAAGAAATATTTCTTTGTAATTCTTTCTTAATTGTATGGAGTATATTTTAAGCCTGAACAGAATGCTAGACAGACTTTTCTTACCAGCAATAAGAATTAATTATGCCAGTGTAAAGGAAACTGTGTCCGTTGTATCACGGACAACAATTTTTGTCGTCCACCAATACAACCAACATAGTGTTTGGCATTCTACACCATATCATCTAATTAAGAACATTATATTCATATTGCCATGCTTATTTATTCTTAATATTTGATTTCATATAAATTCATGTTAGTCTGATGCATTTGTGTGCTTGGTATGGTAATGATACACACTCATGTTTTTTGTTATGTTCGTGGTCGGGTTTAAATCTATCAATAAATTGAATGTTGGCATATTTTAATGGAGGTCAAGCTTTTTATGTGCTTACATGTGTTATTAGACATGTGATTCAAGTGTTATTAGTTGCCTCTGGTTATCTAACATCCCTTCTCTAAGCCAAATATGTCGTCCACCGGATACAACCGACATATTACTAGGCACAACTTCAATCGCATACCTTGGCCTTAGATATCATCAAACTATCTTTTTACTCAACATGAACATCACTGATCCATCCCTCTACCAGAGAGAAAAGACAAAATGTGTGAAGAACTACTTTTAAAATTAGCCCTTTAGGTTACTTTTTGTGGTCGACCTTATGACAATGGCTCATATATGCATCCAATTCTAAATGACATGTTTCTTTACTGTCTCTTCTACACTTCCCACAATCTAACTGTAACTCACTTGGGCTGATGATATCGACTACTAACTCACCTTTAAGCACCACAGTCTGTGAATCTCTCATAATCTGATTGACCACATGGTTTGCACTGTTGAGACAGGAGGCCACAAGCTGCAACCACTGGCTATTCTCCAGATTACTAAACCATCGTGAGTCTGAGCTGTAAAAGTCTTTGGCCGAATCTGGTGAGTAGTACAAAGTATTTACTACCACAGCAATGACAAATCTTATGTAATGGTTTTCAAGTCTCCTAGCTCGTTGATGCTAAATAAAGACCAAACAGAAACAACACAATTTACATGCTGTTTTTGGGCAAATGTCTCACTGTATATGGAAAAGGAACTGAGATATTGTTAGATGGATAAATTTGTCTTTATTCTCAGTACATGTCTTCATCCCTATTCAGCTAGATGAACCTGCTTCATCTGTTTGATAATAAGATAACAGTGTTCACTGCTAAACAGTTTCATGATTCACTATTAATTCATCCTGCCCTGATCTTTGGGATTTAATGTGGCTGGTAATGATAATACTTTGACTTGTCAAGGAAAGTAGTTTTGACAAACATAGCTTCGATTAAACATCAAGTCTAAGTAAGTATTTGTGCTAAAAAGGTAGAGAGAAGCCACCAAACTTCTTCAGTTCGTTTAAATTACAGTTTTGAGTAAAACTAATACTACACATGATGGGACATCAACCAATAGATCTACTTTCAAGAGCATGTTCTGCATCCAACGTTTCTAGTGCCTGAACCATTACATAAAATGTATGTTACAAGTATGAAATTAATCTTACAAGATCACTTTTCCACTGCTTCAGATCTTTCCCTATTATCTTGAATATATAGAGTGGCACAAGGAAAGCAGGAGGAATCATTCAGTAAAAGTTGATTATGCATTTCTCAACCTTGTAGGTGCATTTTCATTTTACAGACAATCATTTTCAAGACTAATCCAAGACAATGGAAAAGTGTCTTTATAATGTGAGGGCATGATGACACTATTGTCAATCTGAAATACAGATTATCTTAAGATTAATGAGATTACTCTCTGTCTGTGTACTCAAAATTAACCTCAGCACAAATAATTTTGCATGCATGACTATTTGCCTCTTAAAATGTTGCTCCTGGCTACACAGAAAACTAATGAATATTCTAATCCAGTCATAGAAGTACACTACCAACTCTGATTGTTAAGAAAGTCCACTTCAGCACAAAATGACTATCTACCAACTCTGATTGTCAGAAAAGTCCACTTCAGTACAAAATGACTCTGGACTTGTGCATTTCTTTACACATTAAGGTTTTTGTTCAGCTGCTGTCAGTTTATCACTAGATCAAATCACTGGCAAGTCTCACTGCTGGCCCAAACTCCTGGGTTTACTCACTCATCCCTAAAATAGATATCTTTGGAGTCATTGGTGACAAATGGCTAGAGCATTACCGAAGATAAATAGTTAGCTTCAGCAATAAGAAAACAAAAACAAAAAAGTTCTAACAAGAAGAAGAAGAAGAACAACAACAACAAAAACAACAACAACAATAGGCAGATAGCTGTAACCTACTCAGTTATAAATCCACTGTCATTTTAATTGAAGTCAACTGCACTTCAATCCATATGGATTCATGAATCAGACTCGTGATAAAATTCAACAACAGTATGAAGTCTTGCACAATGAAGAACTTATATTCTAAGTTTAAAGCAATTACTATGAGACAGAAGACTTGTAAAAACTGTGTTGGATGTCAATCTCAAAAAGTCATTTCTGAGAATGCCTGAATTGGTACTGACTGATATAATGTGTGTACAGCATGATTTGTAAAAAAAAAAGATAAAATCATGACTGAACCTGTCATAACAATGTTCTTCAGCTTCTCATGGCTTGTCCTGATATCAAGAAGAGAAGGGCAGTTCTTTCCCAGATCCCAAATGACCAGGTCCTTTTCATTTCCTGTGGACTGCTTTATGGCATTCAACATCCTGTTTAAAAGAGAAATAAGCAAGCATTTCCTTAATTTCAGTATAATGATTAAAAGCTTCTGAGAATATCCTATCCATATGTGACTTCAGCAGACCTACACTTTGGAATGCAAGGGAATTTTAAAATTAGAACTGGAAAGTCAATGAGAAGAAAGGTTGTAAAGCAAAAATAAACTAGATTAAGAAAATTTACTAAGACTTACTTTGCCATTGCCAGGATTGAAACTCACTTATCTCAACCACTACACACCAGTGCAACCTGCAGCTAACCAACAATCTACGTGCCTACCTTGTATTTTCACACCAACCCTGTTACCCAGAGCTCATTAAAGGATCACAAAGTCACATACACTTTTTGTGTATTTTTCTGGGCTGCTACTCTGGGAAGTATAGATGCTCTTATTATCACAAAATTATATTACAACAGCTCCAAGAATGACATTATTAGCTCTAGCTTGTGTAATAATTTTCATTCCAATGCAGATTTTGACATGTACCCAAGGATTGCTGCTCATCCACCTACAAAACTCTTACAAAATGGCAGTTTCACAACTGAAAGAGTGTTAAAGACATTAAAAAACAAAATCTTGCTATTTTAACTTGCTTATTTTCAGCTTTTGACTTGATGTTTAAAACTTTTTAAAATTTCAAGTAATGTTTCACTGCATTTAAAAAAAAACCCATACTTGTCTTCCACAATTTTGAAGTCTGACTCTGGCAATATTTGGGACATTCTGATGAGGCTGGCACCATTGACGTAAGTGTATGACCATGTCTGAAATGACAAATAATATCAAAGGGTAATCACATTATTAATTTGTCATTTTGTACAGAATCTCTCCTCTACAGAGCTAACACCATCTGAAATTTACCAGTCATACTATGACGGCTCTGCAAAAACCCAGTTCTAATAACATGTCAGACATTTCCTTCATAATGATGACAAAGTGACATTTAAATAAACATTTTTAAGTTTTTAACAAGTGTTTCATATCTAACTATGCCAATAATCAATAAACGCATCTCATGATAACTCACGTGGGACACTACATTAAAGACCTCAGTTTGTCCTAAGGTTGATAGATGCATCCAACATAACAAAGGTAGGCATGTAACAATGCATGAAGATTATTAAGGACTCAAGAATGCCAATTTTCAAGCTAAAGTTAAAACTTCTCAAGTGAGACCTGTTGAATTGAAGAATTTGGGATCGCAATTTTCAACATACTTGTTGTCTAAGCTGTGTATGAAGCTTCCTTTTGATAAAGCTTTGACTTCCACTGCACGTGCATCCACTCTTTTGGTACCAATGGAGTAGGAGTTCAATGTCAAGAAGGGTGGCATGGTTACTTTTGCTTTTAAAGTGGTGGATACGTATGAGGACAACACATTTTTATGGCTCTATTCCAAGTACTTCCGGAAGATTGTTTCTGATTTAAGGTGAACCATGTGCGAAAACAAAATTAACAATGGCACCATGAGCATTGTCGCACGTTAACCGTTTATGGACTCAGGAAAGTTCAGGCTTTTTTTAAAAGCATCCTCAAAGGACCAAACTTGTCTATAGTAAAAACATTTATTCATATGGAAAGATGCCACCTTATCCCTCTCTAACATAATGTGCTTTTGGTTGGCAATTACAGTTTCCTTAGATTTTTTAATGAATTTGTAATTTAGCAAATGAAACATGCTGTGCACAGCATTTAATGCAGGTCACTGCCATTCCATAAGGAATGAAGCACAATAACCTCTTGTGACAGTTATAGAACATTCTCAAATACAGAGATTTCATAAAAGCTAGCCTTTCTGCATCATTCGTTAAAGCATCTTGTCTTAAAATGGAACAAAACACAGCATGTAAAACACTATTTCCTTTATAAAACCCAGAAAAAAGGGCATTCTATGGTTGTTGCTCTGTATCAAAACTGCCAAAACTGAGATTAAATGTGAATGTTAACTTTGTACTCACAGGAATTCGTTTGTCAGCAAACTGACCCGATGCTTTCACCAGATCTACATTCAGGAGGTTTATGGGAGTCACAAAGAACTCTGGCAAGCTGATGTGAGAGACAAAAATTTCCAGTTATCACAAAAAGAGCGCATATATCTAATTTCTCGTTATATGGTACTGCTGCACCCTCTTCAGTTCTCAATATATGCTACAATGCCAAACGAGATCTTCTTTTCCTTTTCTTCAGCATCTCCAATATAACGAAATATGATGCAATTTTTTAAAACTACAGAAAAGAGAAGACAGATGCTGTTGCAGACAAGAGTCCAGCACTCCACATCCTAATTCTCATGCTTATACAGAACTGCTTCCATTTCTTTTTATTCTAGATGACCATGTCCTGTATTATGTCTGTTGCTGTAAGCATACAGTGCTATTCAATATCATGCTTTTCATGATTGTGTTCATAATTTTGCTGATACTCTTAACCAAAACATAATCAATCTTATTGTTTCTGGCACATTCTTTTCTGATTTAAAATCTACCTATTAAAACTAAAACCTAAGCATCACAAATTCATATGTGTTACAGACAAATACCTTATGCTCATTTGGTAAGCCATGTTTGCATCTGCTACCCTCCACAGGCTCTGACACTGCAGTCTCTCAAGTTCCCTCTCCCAGTCTTCTCTTTCCATAAATTGTGGTATTTGTTGTTCTACAAAAAATGTACAGCATAATGTTCTTTTATTGCATCAAGAATGAAAAATGGGAAAGCAGTTTAATTTGATTATCATACACTTCCTCAACACACTTTATTAAATTCATAATTAACAAAACTACCAACATAATAATGTCTTTGGTCTTGCACACAAAAATGGTGACTGATTGGAGCACCAATGACCGCTTCCATCAGTATTTTTTTAAAATTAGAAAGTGACATTTCATTAACATTATAATTCAGAAAGGGCTTACCCTCAAATCGACTGCTATGGCCAAATTCATATGCAAACAGCAAGTCCTCTTTCCCAGGATAAGAAAAGTGTACGATGGCATCAGTTAACTGTGTATAGAACAAAAAAAGCTATATTTGAATAATCTGTTCAAGTTGTAAATGAGCTAGAATTCTGTGTGAAATACGAATTGATTGATCTACTTGTGTAGAAATATGTGTCATCAGTGTGTCACAAACATCAAAGCTCAATTCATAAAACATTGTTTCATAGTACTGAGGTATTGCTATAAAGATCAAAGGGTTCCTGAAAACATTTCCAAGAGTAAAAGAAAATCTATCAAAATAAAATTTGTAAGAAGAGGTCTTTACTCCAACCATAAACCTAAAACTAGAAAAATCTGACAGTTAACATCTTCCAGAAGCAACATTACTGGATGAAAGCATACTTCCCTACAACCTGCACTGACTTTCATATTGTGAGAATTCATGAGGCTGTTCATTCATGGCTGAATAGGATTGCACTACAACTTTCCTATTGCAATAAACTAACCTGTTTGTTCTGTTCTTTTGGTGTGAACCTGAATCCAAATACATGAATTTGAAAGTCCTAATGAATAAAAGATAGAAGAAAATAACGTGAATAAGCTGTGGTGGATGGTTTGTGGCCAATTTAAAGGAAAAACTTAATACAGCATATTTGGCTTAGCAGAGTCCTACTGCTACAGATCAAATTTTCTATTGCCATCTCTCGTCACCATCTGGCCTTCAAAATCAGTTTTGCCTCTTTTCATATGTATAAAATTGAAGCAAGAATGGGAGAAAAAAGATATACGAATTATTAGAACATACTTCAATAATATTGTATTAAGGCTGTCCTCTGTCCAACCCTCATATCAGCAAACCTGTGTTTTAAACTAGAGCTCTATTCATTATGATGTAGGACCATAATATCTATACAGATACTAACACTACTCTGAGCTCCAAATTACTCCACTTATTTCCCTCCAGATCAGAATATGTTTGAAAATGATGCCCACCATGAAAACATCTAAGATTTTGACACTATAGTTGTGGTTACAATGAATTCTGACCTATTCAAAACTTATGAACTTAGCCTAGCGTTACAGCACAAAAATAATGCTGCACTATACAAATTTCAGTCAAGAAAGTAATTTATCAAACAAATCTATGAACTTAGCCCTGCTGGCTCTGCAAAATTTGAAGAAATTGAGCCTCACCTTACAGTAAATCTCCAAATACTTGGTTGTTGTTGAGATAGAATTTCCTGGCAAGAGTTTGCGTCGACGTGCCCCAGAACTGACTGTTCAAAACAGAAACAATACTTCATTAACACTGATAAATGGGTGTTTATGCTTTGCTGAAAGACAGGAATGGCTATTCAAGAATAAAAACATACAGCTGTTTTGATGGCCACAAAGCAATTCAACAATGATCCTGTGAAGTTTCAATGTTCTGACTATGCTGTTATGACCAAAGATATTTCACATCTTACTGAACCAACCTTCATTACAAATCTCGTTACGTACTTCCACCTACCTTGATAAATACTTTCAACACAAGTTAAGGGAATGTCTGTGTTTTCAAGTAGTTTATTCCTCTGTGCAGACCTGTTATTCTGCAAAGAAAATCAGAGGACAAAACAAGATTCAGTTCAATATAAAGAATGCACAAAGTTGGCAAAACATGCTCTTACACTTATAGACCTACCCCACAACAAAAGGTTCATATCACTTCACTTTGCATCCTAACCAAAAGAGCACTCATTGCTTTTTTGTTTTCATTTCTTGTTTCCAACACTAATCATTTCTGGACGAGGTAATTCCACAATAGGGAATGTTGGGTATGCTGTCTAACTTATGAAGCTTCATCCACAGTGCTTTGTTTACTGCCACAGCATCTAAAGAAACAGCATGATAATGACTTCAGTAATTAGTTCACTGTTTTGACTAGTATATATATATAATATAATAAGTATGCAACTGACAGGGTGTTAAACTTCATCAGCTTTAAAATTCAACAAAATGATACATGTATATATACTAAATAAAGTTGATGCACATTTTTGTCTATCTATTTGATCTGGAGAATTATAAACAAAGCAAGCCCTCTCATTCTCACATCAAATTTCTTTTCCGACAAAGAGCTCATCAATTTCCACCAAAAGCAGAATTATTAAAAACAAGCCTACTGTTCCATGTTTGTCTTCTTGGATTCACATCAAAGGATAATGTTGCTCTTATGTGTAAAGAGGGACCAAGAGATGCCCCCTCAAAACAATTATTATTTCCTAAAATCGTATCCAGTTGGCAGAATACTAGAAAGACCAAAATTTCCACAGGAAAAGTGAATGCATTTTGAAAATCTTCTTAAATACGGCCAATATTGCTTGGTGTGTTACAGAAACTGGAGGTTGCATATTTATATTCATTCTGCAGAGCAATAAAATAATCACTGAGTTACAGCTGCAAATCAAGATCCCGTTCAAAATGCCATGCTTAAAAGAAGGATTGTGAAGAACAGGCACATCCCCCATGACAACAACTATATGGTAAAAAAACTGCATGGTCACTTGTATCATCTTGGCGACATAATTTCATTAAACTGTTCATGCACTCCTTTGCCTCTCTACTCCTTCACTGCTGCTGGTCACAGAACATATTTTCTGGCTGTACAAAGTGCTCTCCTCACAAAGATTTAAGGCAAATTTGGTAAAACATGTTTCCAATATGTTTTCTGTTTCTACACCATCACAACATTAATTTCTGGTGCACTGCCATGTGTCTCTCTATAGAATTGTTGTCAGAATCAGCACAATTAGAATGGCCATGTTATATATTCAGTAATCAGCCTCAGCAATGCGGGAAATGGAAGGCACAATTAGTTTGTTTTTCTTAAAACTGAATAAGATGAAGATAAATACCAATCAAACTTACATCACCATCTGGGTATGAAGACTTATCCGCTGTGACGAAAGATATCTTAAAATTTGTTACAAACAAATGTCCAGAGATTCCTCGTTTGCGATCAGTAAATGGAGCAAACATAAGCACCGAATCAGCTCCTGCAATGACACGCTCACCTGAAAAGTTCAGACAATGTAGAATTTTAAAAATCAATTTACCTGTATCTGTTTTTTTCAAAAGAGTGTTGTGCAACTATTCAAATTAAGATTCCATCTAAAATAAAATATTATTTTTAAAAAAAGGCTGTGAAAATTAAACAGGCAATAAGTATAGAAATATTTCTTATTCCAGAAGTAATTTCTTTTGAAACTGAAGCAGCCAATACAATAAATTCATTGTACAATTTGTTCTACCGTATATTTCAAAAGAATAAAAAACCTTGCAATTTTCTTGGTTCCAGAAGGTTTCCAAAAAAGGCAGAAGCTGTCTTTTCAACTTCTTCCTGAAAAGAGAAAAACAGAATACATGAAAATCTGGTCTTAATTATAGATGTAATAGTGAGCCCGGTGTCCTCCACAAACCGTAACCAAAATTTCTGCATTTGGCTGCAAAAGCTATGACAGAAGCTGACACCATGAGTTAACCAACTTATTTTGCACTGACACTTTCCTATTAAGTCTTTTCAAAGCCAAACTAAGTGACAGATCAAAAAAAAAAAAGTTTGTATCTTTTTTCATCCCTATTGCTCATCACTGAAACTAAGGCTGGTGTATGACATTACAGATGTGACTGAGGTAGTAAACTCCTGTTTTCCTGCAAGGAACTGTTAACACTTACCATGTCCTCAGTTAACTGCCATGTTACTAGTACTACACTGTACTTGTCACGTGGTCAGTTACTGGGGGTACAGAACTATGAATAAGGATAGGATAGGATATATAAAATTATGACTCAAATACCAAGCATGACTATTTTTGACTGCTCCTCCAAATTTCAAAACTAGAAATATTGACATAATAAAGAAAAGGGGAATTAATACAGACACTGAGCTCCCAAGACACTGATGTTTGCTATATAATAAAATACTCCACTGAGATTCGTAATTTGCCTGCTCTAGCACAGCTAATTTCCTTTAAAAAATATAAAAAAGTGAAGTTTTGCTTCCATGCCACATAAATTACCATGGGAGATGCATATACATGCACAGCTAAGTGCCTGGCAGACTATACTATGATAATGGACCATTCTTAAAAATGATAATGGGGGCAACATAGGTGTGAGATGCCTGTATCTTTAGAGCTACAACCCATGGGGGTAATTCTAGTTTTGCGGCAATATAGTTGAGTAAAATACAAAGAGTAATCTTGTGGTCAGTTTATCTGCTTATTAATATTATTATAGACTTGTAAACAGCTGAATGTCACACAAATGTGTGCACATCACAAAGAAAATACATGTCACCTATGATTCCATTACACGGTTTCATAACTAAGGTTTCTAGATGCCATAATTTAACTACTGAATGTCACACTGATTGCAAATTTCACCACTGCATTCACAATATATTATGTTTAGTCACGCTTATCAAGCCACATAAGGATAAAGAATAGCCTACATAGCGCTGCAGGATGTTTTTATGAATGAATTAGATGAAAAATAGCTGCACTGCATGGCAAAAACCAACTCTGTAATCCAAATCATCAAAATTTTGCAGCAAAATCAGAAATACCACATATACGGTCCGAACTGAAATGAAAAAGCATTTTAGCCGCAAAACTAAGTGTACTGAACTGGTCCATGGGAACTGGAAGAGCATAGCTTCCAGTTTAAAGACATCATTTCCCATCTAGGCAGCATGAAAGCCTAAAAGCCAAGTTAGCAAAATCTGCAGTGCTCGGAAATGTGCTGTGGCCTCCTTTAAATATTACATAAAACCCAGTCTGAGCTTTATTTTCTGATTTCACCCAACACATAACAGTCTCATACATCTTGTCTGTAATGAGGCAAAAGAGCACAGGAAGAACAGCTATGATGATAACAGTAATATGATTTACCAGAAACGGATTACAACAGAGAAGTCTTTCACCTTATATGTATTATATTTATATTATGGGGAAAAAGGGCTACAACTCATGCACATGCAACTCTCTTAGTACAACAGAAGCAGTAAGTGATATTCTGAGGTGTGAGTTAACCGCACAGAAAGTGGCCTAATATACCAATTTGTTATAATACAAATACTATATGACCCATCCCTTTAAAATGGAAAAATGAAATATGGATTCAGTAATCTCCTTTCTACTATTCTATAAAGGTATAAACACCATACCCAATCAAGAACTGCACAAAAATTGGATGAAGCAAATTTCCTGATGTACCTCCATTATCATAAATCAAGTTAATGATAATTCATTTCATTAGCATTCCTCTCCACATCACTTTACAAAGGAAGCTACCTAAGCACTGACATAACAGCTGAAGCCTGGGTAGAGATTTCTTGAAGTTTGATGAGTGAATTCTCATGGAAATCATAAGTCACATTCTTTGCAATCCTGACTGTGCAAAATAAGTTCCTTAATCAGAGTGATATAAAAAAAAAATACAGTTTTGACATCAGGGATGCCACTCACTTTTCATAAAATTCTCTGAAGCTTTTGCGGCTTCACGGGAATTCGTAAGGACTTGGTCTCTGATCTGAAACCTCTTCTTTCAGACAGCCAAATCAAGTTTGATCATCAAATAAAGCTATCTTAAACAATGAAGAAATAAACCTATCTCTTAAACAATAAAAGACGCATAAATTTACTACATAATCATACAGGACAGAAATCTAAAGCAAACCTGCCAACCCCTATTTATCAAGTACCAGGCAGCCAATGAGGCTATCTGACTAAAACTCATCATATGGTTTGATTCTTCTGATTAGTCAGTCAAGCACATTTTTCATCAATGTCAGAAATTGACTGTAAACACAAAGGCTAGGACAAACTGCTTCAAAACCCTGTTTCTCAAAATGCCTGGGTTGGTATTTTGTTAAAAGAAAGCTTTCTTTGGGAAACCCCTAGATAAACATTCCAGTGACTGAAATCACTCAAATAACTGACGATCTGCATCCAAGCCTGCAAAATTGGTTTCAAACTCTAGCAGCTTAAAGGAAACTTTCTTACTGGAAGTGGAGCAACATCTGGGAAAGCCATATAGTTTGTGCTTTTCTTCATTCAGCTTTCCCAAACACACCATCCGCTTCTTTCACAACTCCTGTAAAATTTCAGATTTTCTCTACATACCCAAGTGAATAAAAGGGGATGGTGCAGGCAGGCTTGAGCTGTGAAACAGCAAAGACAAAGAAAAAAA
>JAWQUT010000447.1:471279-500740 GCA_033807755.1 Ellobium chinense
CCCCCCCCTCCCCACAACTGAAAAGGTGCCACACTAAATGTCAATTCATAGTGATCTAAATGTTATTAGTGCTATGTGCATAGTTCCTACGACAGCATAATGAACAGAGTGATAGTGGATGGCCGATTATTCCAGTAACAAAGTATGAAGAATTACAATGTGAATATTAAATTGTGTGCCAGGAAGGACTAAGAGAATGGGTGTACATGAATAATATTACTTCCAAAGATGCAGATTGGCTATTCAACTCCTGCTCCTCAGACTGCTAAAGACATGGCAAGAGTGAGAGTTTTCAAAAGCAAGAGATGTGATGTGCTTTTTTTAACTCTAAAAGCAGCAAATCTTGCACTATGTTAGTTGTACTCTAACTTATTTGTTATTTATTATTCTACAAATCATGTTTAACATGAGCACAAGCTTCCATGAGGACAGAATACAATGAACACTGCAGTGCAAGGCATCAGGGCTATTTCTCTTTAATTTATTAACATTCACTGACCAAACTGAGGAAAATCAAAGCTAAGGAGCAATTACTTAGATACCTTTGAAAACACCATGAGACGGCTTAAATTTATGTCCTCTATGGGCTGCTCTTCACACCAATGAAAACTTAAAATTATCTTGAATTTTACATGACAATCAAGAAAATGAAGGCTAAAATATTCACTTTTGCACTTATGGCACTAATTTTTATTTTTTAAAAACCATAGCAAGTAAGAACTATGATAAAAATTCAGGAGGAAATTTTGGGAGGTGCATTGGGCGAACACCTTAAATCAAACTGAACTTATATTTCACAGTAAACATATCCCACAGCCATAAAATATAAACAGTGCTACAAACTAAGTTCACAAACTTTTCAACCTGATGGCAACAATATTTTTTTGAACTGTCGATTAATTTATTTTGCATTTCACAAGGTCAAAGGCAAAGCTTTTGGCAGAAGCTTTTATAACAGCCGAACAACTGGCTGATGGAGAAGCTTAATGTTATTTCTCCTGAAATCCTCTTAAAAGGTAAGAGTCCTCATCTATGTTTTGTAAACTTAAAAACAGAAAATAACATCCATGTATAAGTTACACATGCACAGAATATACACCAATGACGATCTTCATTGAAATAATGATGTCCATGCTCGTGAAATTTCAAAACAAAGTCACTGCTAGAGTTACCACTCATTGCAACATCATACTCTTAGCTTAGTATAAGTCAGGATGAGAGTCTGTGAATACCCCAGTATAGATCTGATTTGCAGAGTTTCTGAAATGATACAGCCATGCTAATGAGAAGCCTTTACTAGCCCACTCACTGAAAAAAATCTGAAAACTGTAAAAGCTCCATACAGTGTGTGTGGAATGTTAAGACCTTAATTTTTACCACCTCTGAGAAATACAGCAGGACACTTCAGAAACTCTGAAACTTGATCCAACAAACTGAAACAAAAGTGTTCACTTAGTACAGCCCTTTAATCAGCTGAGCAAAGTAACCACATTATTTCACCAAAGTAATTGTTCCTGAATTTTAAATCCAAATGTACCAAACATGTATCCCTATTAAAGTATGTCCCTGACCACCATTTCAAGATCTTATTTCATGCTGCTAGAGATAGAGTACTCTTTTACAGGAATGAATACATAAGGAAAGTTGATCTGTTTACCATTTACTTTAAGAGACCTAAAATTACGAAAAAATGATCAAATCTGTGGGCAAACATTTCAGGATTGTTGATTTATTATGGACATAATAAACGGTAACTTCTATGATAATCCACTGATAAAGTCTGTTATGTCATGTATAAAAACATTTCCCGTCTTACAAACAATGGGACAAACTTAACTGGGGAAGCCAAGCAAGGGCCTAGAAAACACAGACTTGTCAATAAAGCAGCAAACCCATCTACATAATGCACATCAAACCTTCATTACAGGGTATTAAACATGAAGTTGTTGCATCAGGGGAAATTTGGTGATAATGTTTCAGAAAATATATAACTGATACACATATGCCCGAACAGCTACATAGCAAAGCTGTTAAAAAAAATAAATGGAAGAACATTTATGGAGGCACTGGTGTTAGCAACATACTTACTGCCTCTTCCACTTCATCATTCTCATCATCGCTGAGGTCAATATAAGACTGAAATGTCTGCAAGTGCAAGGATTAAATATAGAGGTAAAGCTGCACAGAGCAATCACACTCTGCCTATGATTAATGGTGGCAGGGAGAAGATCATAATCTCTACCTGAAAACCTGACAATTATTTTCAAGTGCTGTTTGACTCAGTTGATAATAGGAGTCAAAAATTTCCAGTGCAAATTTTTAAACTTGTTAACAATGCATTATGCACCAGGATGAAATCTGAATTTTGCAGCACTAACAATTCATTTGATTTCTACCCACAACACCATGTAACAAGGATTTTACTCCTTCATCCATCTCGTGATGAATGAAATATTTAGGCACATTATTTTAGGAACATACGCTAATTTGCATATTCTTGATGGAAATCTAAACTGAACTATACAGCAAGGTTTTTAATCTGAATCCCTGTGGACACCATAATATCAAATACTGTAAATGACAGACAAAGGTATTAAAAATTATCCGGTAATGTGGAGACATTTTATTTATCAGTGAAGTAGAAAAATTAAGCTGTGCCATGAAGAATGTTTGTGCTTTTCTTTCAGAACAAGAGCACTGGTGAAGTAGTAAGACACCTTAAACTCTAAGACCTGAAATCTCAAACTTCATCAAAGATAATAATTTCCAGGAAATTATAGGTTTATTCTCAAATCGTATGCTTTCTTCTTGGAATGTAATTTCAATAAAAACTGAAGCATAGTGCAATATGCATATTACAGTATTTATATATTGGATACAGACATATTTAAAAAAGCAACATAATAAGCACTAAATAGATTTACACACATTAAAAAAAAGTGCTGAAAAAATGAATGACCATTATTAATAAACACACATAAGAAAAGCAAACAATAAAGATCATGGTTATCACTGGAGACATCAGTTTTCCTTGACTTTAATTCACAGTGTCTTGCTGGCTCGGAGTACACACCTACTTATTTAGCTGGTACAATTTTTTGCCTGTAAGATCTACAATTGCAATTTTATTTATCTCCTCTTCTCACAATTTATAAATTGAGGACACTGAAATATAGTGATGGGTATTTACTGATGTTCTGAGATGAATGCAATGTTTGGAAAAGTTTGGGGTCAACTTTCAAAGATAACACAAATATGAGGAAATGAAAAATGAAGACTGAATGATTTTACAGGATTAAAAATTGCAACATTAAAGCTCTTACTTCTTTGTCCAGCCTAAACTGCGGAAACATTCTTAGTTTTGCTGTAAATTAACTTTAATTTGTGAAAACTAATACAGCTCCAGCGCAAAGAAATGTGCACACCAGAACATGAAATGAGACATAAATACTTGTAATGATGATTCCAAAAGCAGTTACAATACTGTGCAGCACACAGGAAATTTCAAGTGCTTAAAACTCAGGCTATGTAACAATGGTTTCACTTCCTTCCAGTCGGAGGGAGGTTTCTAAAATACACATCCTGTTTGACTACACATTGCAGCACGTGTTACTCTCATAGCTAAGGACAAGCTAAGGTTCACACTGATTCAGTTGTCAGTATTTGCCAAACCTGTGTGATGTATTACAGAAAATAAAGGTTCTCAAATCTCCTTTTCCTAATTTCTACTCATTATTTGCTTTTTTCAACATGTGCAGCAGCAAGTTCTGAGAATGTACAGCCTGTTGAAAACATACTATTTCCTTCCTAATTTAAAAAAAAAAAAAATACAGAAAGCATTACCTTCCTGATTCAATGCTCAGGATCAGCTCTTCATTGTTTTTACAATATCATTCTGTCACAATGAATCAACATTCATCAATCATGAATCCCTGTTAACGGAATGAGGATGTGGTTTCACAGAATCAAGAGAAGTTTCATGCATTTATTAAAAAAAAAGTTTATTTTCATGTATGGCACCCACTTTTCACAACCCATCATCTCCACCTCTGAAGTGGGCAATTAATTTCCTCAAAAAAAAAAATACTGTACGGGCATAGCAACAATTAAAAACGATGTGTTTAGTGTATGTGTAGTTTGCTGTCACTGATCAAACAGTGCGTGAGTGAAGTGATGTGATCAGCAAGTTTCTTTTTAGCCTCAGATGGTTTGATATAAACAAAGTTCCCTTTAATGCACTTTACAAGCAATTAATGGGAAACTGAATTAGCATTAAGTAATGATTGACAGTTTTCCTTTCTCCATTCCCCTCCAACCTCCTCCCTCCACCCATCCTCTCAATATTTGCTAAGTGAAAGCTTAGAATTATTTTTCACAGCAATCTCAGAATTCCTTTTTTCATTTCAAGCAGTGTCTCAGACTGATGTTGAATAGAAAAGATATACGTTCTCACATTTCTAAGAATTTTGGAACAGAGGCATCCCTAAAACACATTTTGATAGCGTACTGACCACAAAAATAATGACAGCGTGGTGTAGTGGGGAAGATTACCATTACCATATCAAACATGACTTTACATTTCGGTGGTCTTTGACATGAAATCTATTATCCACTACTTGAAACTGAAGGGTGGAACTGTATGGCCCATGCACATAGGATAAACTTGCATTTATAACATCATCTAAGCAGATATTCCAACAAGTCTTCTACTAACTCCTCTGAAGATAAAATGGCAGGCAGAGTGACATCAGTTTTATTTCTTTTCATTATCCCTTCACAAAAATTATAATTCATTCCACATATTGTATGTAAATATGCATTGTTATTGGAATAATGAATTTCATATCTGGAGACATATGTACAGTAAACACCTAACACTGGTTGCAACATAACTTTAACTTCAGAAGTAGCTTACAATAAAAATAGTGGCCTCAATTCCGACATGAGATTTTACATCAGTAATAGTCACTTATAATTGTGCATATGGCCCCTTGTGCTTTATGAATTTGAAAATGCTAAGTCTCTGTGATCTGTATCATCATTTCTGCTGTTGCTTGGCTAGACTCACAAGGCTCTTGACACACTATCACAGTGAAAACAGTATCTGACCTTCTGATCGGCCTAAAGAATTCACCAATATGTACTTTCCTCAGTTCCTGGAGTTTCCAGTTTTTGATCTTTTCCCTCCCTTTATCCCTGGATATTTTTTCCTTGAAGTTCCACTATGTGATACCAGCAGATAATTAAACTGCAAAATAACTGACCTATCAGTAGTACCAGGCTTAAAGAGAGTCCCCTGAACTACCTTGTGCTACAAATTTGTCTTTTATTCATTCATTGCAATTATAGTTCAGTATTACCAAGCTATTCACAATTTCTACAATGCCATCTGGGTCATTTGCTGTAGACAGGATTTATCTGAATCATAAGTCTGTCAGTATAAAGGTCATATCAGCCAGCTACCACAATGATTAACATGCTGAAAGATTTGCACACTGAAGCATTCAAATGTTAGACTACTTCACTTACTTTAAACAGAACAGGAAGTGGGTGTTTAGCAGCTGGGCATTATGAATAGATTTTCTAAAAATAGATGTAATAGTAGCATCTAGGCCTCCTGTATAAGAAAATACTCGTTTACTGTGAGTTTTATGACCATGTTGAGTGGCTTCTACATTAAAGTTCACCTTATAATGAACAAACACATGGGGACCGTACAGCTTATAAATGCTGTTATGTTCTACTGATTTTCCAACCTCAAATATAGTTTGAAACTTGAAAAATGAATGTGCCACGGCACAATCAATCATAGTCTAGTCAAGCCTTCCAGGCCATTTAGATCTAGAGCAAATGAATGAGCCAAAGACATATAATGTATTCAACTTTCAAAACCTCAGGAGCAAAGATACATTCTCTCATAGAACCTTTAAATATAATTCAGATCAAAAGGCTAGGTAAGTACACAAAGCAGACCATGCCCAATACCTGGCACTGAAGACTATCTCAGAATACCAAGTCCATGGGGCATTTTAATTATAGCTTAAAAGGCTTACATGTTGATTTGTGTTATCAGTAACAAATGTCAAAGGAAGAACATTAACTTGATCCAGCTATTGCACATTCTGATCTTACAGTCTTAAAGAAAAGAAATGACACAAGACACATAAGATTAAGCTGGCAACAAGCGAAATAGTTTACGACAATGAATGAAGAGTATATGTTTTCAAGCTTAAGTTTTTTAAAACAAATTATATTTATATGCTGAGTTAGTGATACATGGCTTATAATACATTTGTATACTGATATCACAAACGCTCTCTAATTCAATGAAAATTTAGGGACAGTTGTTTCATTGTATGTAGTACTGCAGTGCAAAGACCTGTGACATTACGCGACTCAGAAATGTTTGTTGCCTGTTTTCAGTACAAAAAAAAAAAAGAAACAAACTTAATTAAACTCTTTATGACTAAAATTAAAATTAGATCTACAACAGATGGGACAGCTAAGGAGAAGGGTATGTCTGAAGGCACACACTGTGTAGAATGTCACCTCTGCAAAGAGAGAAGAATGGAAACAGGCTGTTTTGGAATATTTAGATGTTTACATACTGTTAACTTCTTCTGGATGTGACGCAGACTGTATATGAAGCTATACAGAGGAAATGGCTCAGTTCAAAATACAGGGTATGGAAGGATTTCAATATGTGGTAACTCTTACAACTACGGTCAGTACCTTAATTCCGAATAACGTGCTAGATCTAATACAACCCTCACCCTAACCTTACCCCCCTAATCCTAACCCTACCCATAATTAACCTTAACATCGAAACAGGAGCATCAGTCGAAGCGAATGCAACTCCTTATAGCAAGTTACCACATATGGAAATCCTCCCCATGGTAAACACAATGCACGGGTGAAGGTATCTAGCAACTGCATGATAAACCATTCCGAATAAAATTTAATAGGGGGTGGGGCAACATTGGGCATTGGATCATCCATGCAACAGGAGATCAAACGGATAACTCACCTGCATAGAGGCGCACACAAAATCAAATAGTGAATATATGCATGACATCTTCGTTACTGATACTTACAGCTTTCCCTTTTTCTTTCATTTCAAAATTATTTAGATAGGACTTGAATCTCCGCGACATATTGTGAATGTGCAATGAATCATGAATAGGAATATCTGGTCTTCCGCTTTCAGGTTGACATCTTGTTTTGGGAGGGGAGATAAATACGATAGCAAACTGGGTCAAAAGTTTGAGCCAGGTTATGGAAGCACTTGTAGATTCGTTGATTGAATGTCATAAATGAGTTAAATGTTACAAGGATTACAGAAAACAGAGTGGAAACAGAGCTGAAATTAGCTTTGTATAAACAAATAGACCTAAGTGGTAATAGATGTCAATACTACCATTAGCACACCCATTTGTGCGTAAATGTGATAGTCAGATTTATTGGGACAATTTGGCATAATGTCAAAGAAAGTCAAGAACAAAATAATCGAACCACTATAATAAACAGCTGAGTGCTCACAGTTCGCTGATGATCTCTGACTCTGAAAATACACGTAATGCTTTGCCGGTATGTGAATTGTCAGTTTTGGAAAACCTCAAAGGCAGGCAGTCAGTTACTTCAAGTATGTCTGCGCCACTCAAAAGCTCAAGAAGATACTTTGCAGCCGTTGAAAGTGACTACTCTTTCTAAGAAGAAAAGAGGGTATTCACCCACACCTCCTCGACATGCTAGAAAACACCTACCGTTCCTCGACGAAGATGATACGCCGGACTCATTGGATCAGTTGGCTCATTCAGTCAGCAAATACACTAGCAGAGGGGATGCTCTAAGAGCAGAGGAGGATGCCATGAGGTATCACAATTGCAGTGTAATTAGTTAATGAAATTTGAAAATCACACTAGCCTGATGAAAGTTCTTACTTTTTTTTAGTTTTATTATTGGAAGTTTGATTGTTTTTCAATCCCTGGAGAAAACAGGTGATATGAAAGTAAAAGATGGACATCCCCATCCATGCCACATTCTCAAGCTCTGCATGTCATTGCATAAGGCTAAGAGATGAGATGACACTAGACTAAAGGAATTCAGAAGCCAACATGCTAGCTAGTGTATCCTGTAAAATACTGTAATGACTAATGCTGGTTGTTGATTTAGAGTTAAATGTCGACCCAATTTAGTCTGGTCATATTATATTATTCTAAACTTTGAAGGAACAGGGGCAGCTATACTGCTTCACAGCCTTAAAAATCCACAATATTTTTTCATAAATTTTCAACCCCTTACGTTTCCTTTACCCGAGCGCTTCTGAGAAAATGCAGCTTTAAAGTCGGGATTTTCACACTGCACGGGCCACCATAACTGGTCGTGCGGTCAGAGCGGGAATAAGGCATGGCATCATAAAGCGAGAGGCAAGCTAGTAGTCATTGTGCGAAGAGAATTATCCACATGCAATAATTTTCCTTGGTGCTAAATTTTATGCCTTTTTTCACATATGATCATTAAGTCTTTTGTTGAAGACTGTGAACAAGTGCCCGGCTTTGATCGCAGTGCTGTAATCTTTGAAAAGGCAGGATGAATATTGGATAAAAGAAGCATTTGTCTGAGCACTGAGTGAGTCGCTTTATTAATGTATGCATAGCCTATGTATAGTTGTCTGTGCCATTTTTCCTCTTGTATTGTTTAATGAGCTCTCATTGGTCTACGGTTCTGACATTCTCTGTCATTTGCCTGAGGGGCTCATAGGTTGTTAAGCTGTTGCACAGCAGGATAGAATTTGATTGACAGCTAACTTTTGTCTCAGGCAGTGTTTTCTGCNTAAAAAATGTGCGTCTATTAGCCACTTTCGGTTTCTATCTAGGTCTTCCCAGACCGGAGACAAACGAGGTCAAACGAAGGATACCAATTTTTTTAGGCTATGTGTGTTCGCAGCCGTGACACTACTCTAGTAGTCATTTTGCGAAGAGAATTATCCACATGCAATAATTTTCCTTGGTGCTAAATTTTATGCCTTTTTTCACATATGATCATTAAGTCTTTTGTTGAAGACTGTGAACAAGTGCCCGGCTTTGATCGCAGTGCTGTAATCTTTGAAAAGGCAGGATGAATATTGGATAAAAGAAGCATTTGTCTGAGCACTGAGTGAGTCGCTTTATTAATGTATGCATAGCCTATGTATAGTTGTCTGTGCCATTTTTCCTCTTGTATTGTTTAATGAGCTCTCATTGGTCTACGGTTCTGACATTCTCTGTCATTTGCCTGAGGGGCTCATAGGTTGTTAAGCTGTTGCACAGCAGGATAGAATTTGATTGACAGCTAACTTTTGTCTCAGGCAGTGTTTTCTGCGCTTAAGGACGGTGTTAGTTGCATCACTAGTCATGAATCAGTCAACATGCGTCAAAGAGCTGGTCAAACAGCTGGCTTCTCGACATGAAAATAGTTTGACACTCTTATGTTGGCCAGAGATGACCACGGGAATAATTTGGAGAATACTTGTGAAATCTTTGGAAAGAAAGAACTGGTCCCCGCAATCAGAGAACAAAATGTAAAGGGCCATAGCAGTTAGCAATGTTGAGTATATCAACAGTTACGAGATTGGGAGGGGGAAGGGTGGGCACAATTACAGGGGTGAAGCAAAAACGTTATATTTACAATGTCTTTGGGGTTAAGAGAGAGAGAGAGAGAGAGGGGGAAAAGAAGCAATATGAGAAAGTGAAGGCCTGAGTTGCTAAGCGAGAAGGCAAGTAGTGAACAGTGACTCAGGGGACAAAAGCATCTTGGCTTCTTTCTCTCTCTTTATCTCTCTCTCTCTCTCTCTCTCTCTCTCTCTCTCTCTCAGTCTACTAGCATCTAGGTTTTTTGTTCTTACCCCCTTGTTTTTTCCTAGATTCTTATTCCACCACCCTATTGCTCCTTGCCTTATCTGTCTCCCCCCTCCCCTTTTTATTTTCTCTTCATCCCTGGAATTGTGCCCACCCAACCCATACTAGGATCTATCTCATTCCCCTCACTGACAGTGAAGACCGATTGACAGATTTAGTTTTTCAAAACTACAAAAATTTTCACGGTTATTCTATAAAAATGCTCCCGTGGTCATCTCTGACCAAAATAAGAAGGTCAAAATAAATTTCATGTCGATGAGTCCCTTTTTTTTATCTGCTCTTGTAAGCCTTTTGATTGATTTATGACTAGTGACACAACTAGTGCAGCTCCTAAGCACAGAAAATTTGACTGTGGCGGCATCTAAATTATCTGAAAGTGCTCCTCAAGCAAATACATGTAATAGTTTTATATTGTCAAAATCTTAGGCTATTGAGAGCTTACTAAACCACACAACAGACAACAATACAAAGGCAAATGTTAATAAATAGACTCCAATAGTGGTCAGACAGATGTTTCTTTTTCTCAAATATTATTTTATCCTCCCTTTTCTAAAATTACAGCGCTGCGATCAAAGTCGGACAGTTGTTCACACAGTTTAACAAAAGACTTTTCTCAATGATAAATGAAAAAAAAGACATAACAGTTAGAGCCAACGAAAGTTATTGCATATGGATAATTCTCTTTGCATAGTGACTACTAGCTTGCCTCTCGCTTTCTGACGTCAAGCCTTATTCCCGCACTGACCGGACGACCAATCATGGCGGCCCGCAGGGTATGAAAAGCTCGACTTTCAAGCTGCATTTTCTCGGAAGTGCTTGGGGGATGGAAAAGGGTAAGGGGTTGAAAATTTATGAAAAAATACTGTGGATTTTTTAGGCTGTGAAGCAAATAGCATCTCCTGTCCCTTTAACACCTTTCTGGTCAAGTAGTTCTCAGTGGGGTTTACAATTACATGAATATGTAAGCAAATTGGCCTTTACAATGACAGTCCCTTTTTACCTTGAACCCACAACTTTCCTCTCATTCTGTCTCTCTCTTCCATTCTAATGAAGCTAATTATAATCCATCATGCAAGCAGTGCATAGTGATATTGAATGTGCTGAAAGACAAAACGACAAAATGCATTCACCACTAAAAAAAGGACATTCAGGTCACAGGAAAGTCATTGTAAAAATTCACAACTGTACCACGCACATAAATCCTGGCCTCCTGAAATGATTGGAGATGTATTATAGGAAGTATTTCCGAATTTGGTGTCCCCCTCCCAAACCAAGAACACACAGCTCTGAAAAACCCTGCCACTTTATGTGTACTCTTAGAATAGTAACGGCTTAAGCTATTGTTTTTGTAATTATAATGAACATGTCTAGATAGCCAAGGATACTGTTCTGAACAACACGAATTATAATTCCCATGGATATTTATGAAGCTACACAGCTCTGGTAAACCATCCTTGTACACAGACATGCATTCACACACAATAACAACAGATAATAATAAGCTGATGGTAGACATACAACTACACACTGTAGCCTTAAGTTGTGGACATAAAGGTCAAAAGGACCATGAACACATCACCCCATGAACCATGGACACAGTATCATCCCATGAATTGGGAGCATATTGACATGCTGCCCCATATATTCATACAGCAAAGTTTTCACATGTTATAGTTGTAATGACAAGTAAAAGCTTTCAGTGACTGTGAATTATGTCAGATATGATAAATTTATATGTCCACTATATTTAGAATCTTACAGTGGCTTCCTTGAGAGCCTGACTCATTGTTAGGACATTACAGTCAGGCTGTAGAGATTAGGTAAATAATTTGCTTTTTTGCTCCATCTCAAAACCTGTAGATTGCATCATTTGCCACTGCAGTATTAAGTTAAATGTCGTTTTTTTTTCTCAGGGATCTGATCAGGAAAAGCAGATTTATCAGGGCAAGGACCATAGAAAATAAGTACTTCAAAAAACCTTCACCTCTGCACCTGTTGACCTGGGCAGCTAGGGAACAGATACGATATTTACACCAACAGGATCCAGATATGTGGAGTGCTCAGGAGCTGGCTGAAAATTTTCCAGTCAGCGTGAGTAGCATCAAGAAGATTCTCAAGTCAAACTTGCAGCTCCATAGAAAGGATGATATTTATAAATATGATTGTGAGGTGTATAAGAACTGGCTCAAAGTCAAGGCATCAATGGAAGATGAAGAGGATCCTGAAAGTCATGATACCACAAACAGCAATTTTAAAAATTCACAGAATGATAACTTAGTTATCAATGCAATGGGTGCAAAACATTTGCCATTTCCTACTAAAAGGGAGAGATCATTCAATCCCACTGGACCTTTCTCATCTATTGTCAGTGACTGCTACAATACAGAAGAACAAAAAATTAAACATCAGAATCTGCAAAACATGTTGAGTGAACAGTCAAAGCAGTTGTCAGCAGTACTCTCTGTTGTCAAGGATATGATTCAAGACAAGCCAAGAACAGAAAGCCATATTTCGGCTAGGTGGATGTTGACAAATGCTGCAGAGGGTGGTCTAGGTGATTCTATCAAACCGTCTTTTAATGATATAGAGAAGTCAGTTCAGAAGGATCACTCCCAAACTGGAGAACATAGGTGCCTGGAGGATCATCTCTCAAAGAAATACAGAGAGAGCCTGTCAGTCAACACAGCAGCCCTCGAGGCACAGCACTTTGGTAGAAAGAGCAGTGTGACAGAAAGAATCCATGTGGGACAAGAAAGAGTTAGAGATAAGAAATTAAAAACATTTGTCACTGGGGATTGTGTATATGATCAGAATGGAAACTTTTTGTACAGAATTCCATAGAATGCAGTTTACTGAACAGAGACATGTAATGATCAAAGTATTAGAGGGTTAAGACTAACTTTTGTCATGCTTGAACTGTTTGGATTTCTAAAAACTTTCTGGAAGCATAAACTGTTAGAACTTTGTTGCAGCATTTTAGGAAATTTTTATTGGGTGATAACCTGGCAACCATCAGCTACATGAAGAGGGTTGAAAAAAATTTAATGTCTCATATCAAAAAGGTTTGTCTTGGCAATACTCTTAGTATGAAAATTACGTGGATCTGTTTGAAAATAGCTCTGTAATACAATAAATATTTCTCTAATTTCTTGTCTACCTTAAGGATATGTGCAGATGAGCAAATATTTTTTTAATGGGAGAGGAATATTGACATGTGGATCATGAAGATATAAAAAAAGTGATATTTGGCAGGAAATCAACTAAAGCTTTTTTGTCATGAGGCATTATAAATTTATGATGAACTTCTTTTGAGGAAAAAGTGTAGCAGAAGGATTGTGTGCAGTAGATTCATCAGGAAGGTGACATTGTAGTAAGGGAATAACGCTAAAGCATTGTTAAAAAGGTCCACCTCTGTTGACTTGCTGTACCTGTTGATGGTCTCATGTTTGAATAGACTGTGTGTCTGGGTCAGTAGCATGGAAACCTGCATGGAAACATTGACAGGCCGGAATTCTTTCTTAATCTCTCTCGGCTGGAATTGTTTTGAATAGCAGGAGCTACACTTGCTCTGTGATAGCATGAGCTGCTGATCTGGTTTAAAGAATTTGGAAGTGTCTTTTAGTATTTTGTGTGTGTTCATGACCATGTGGTCATTTTTTGTAAATAACAACACAACACTCTTTGCCTCTCTGGCTGGGAGAAAATGTTCACGTAGATTCCATTTGAGTAATATTCCAGAGCAGATGTTTGCTTCATCTGA
The DNA here is from genome assembly GCA_033807755.1 of Ellobium chinense. Lineage (NCBI taxonomy): Eukaryota > Metazoa > Mollusca > Gastropoda > Ellobiida > Ellobiidae > Ellobium > Ellobium chinense. The sequence goes on from JAWQUT010000447.1 coordinate 484,936, forward strand.
TGCTAACACACAAGGTAGCTACAGTTTTGGTACCATGGTAATCTTAAGTATGGATGCACAACAGTATAACTGGCTATAAGTGTCTAAACTGCTGTCAGAGAGGATGATTTTCTTTTCTCAGATATCATTTTTATCAGCCCAATCCTCAGTGGATTCATTGTTCTGTTAAAAGTAATTCCTTCAGAAATAGACCATGTACTTCCTTGTTGGTAAGTTGAGGAATAGTTTAATAAAATGGTTAATTTAAAAGTGTCATTTAAGCACCCATTCCCTTTAAAGGTGGTTATCATCAGATATCAGCAGAGACTGTATATGACCATCTGATGAGAAACATAATTTATCATGTTCACATACCAAACACCAAAAATTATACGTGCTTGTTTGTGCATGCATTTTGCATCCATTCACCCAGTAAAGCCTACATAACATAGATGCTATCTTATTTTGTCAAACTGAAAATTGTTTTTAACTTACAGCCACATAAGAAAAGGACAGGGCACTCAAAATACATTTCAAACATGCATGTTATAAAAACATCTTCTATGAAACCTGTTTATTCCCAACACTTTTCACGTACCAAAATAATAGTTGCCTTAGATTATCCATATGGATATTACAAACTTAGTACGTAAGTTTTGGGATGTCCTGTGAATTCATGTAAACAAGTTTGAGTGTGATTATCTGTTTTCTTCTTGTACTCTTAAGTCTGCTGTTACAAGAAATGGAGAACATTAGGTGTGAAATTTCCAATCTAGTTTTTTTTTTGTTTTCAAAGATTGCGAAATGTACTGGCACATGGTCATGTTTAAGTATGCTGTTAACTTTTTTTTTTTTTGAGTTTTTGAAGCACAGTATTCATATGTGAATGGAGTTTTCAGTGAAATGATACATGCATTGATGAGTGCAGAGACATTTTCATCCAGGTTTAATAGCAAGGTCACATGTACTGTACAAAATAACAAAACAATTTATACAGACAAATTGTATTTATTAGTGTCAGAAGGAAACGGAATGTCTGTAAATTGCATACAATTCCCCTGGGCTTTTAAAAGCAAGACTCTGATAGTCATGTATGGCTATTTCAATAAACATATGAATGACATCATCCAGCTTTAAAGTTCCTTTAAGCTTAAAGTGCGACTAAAGTACTTTTATGGGTAGTGCACAGAATCCTGTGAAATTACTATTTTAACATGCATCAGTGATTCAAACTTCCTATTGACTTTCTCAAACCCATCAAATCTAACGCATTTCGAAGAAATCACAAAGAATAACACATGCCCATGCCCTACTGTGTTAGCGTTACCGCTGCTCGCCTCGCCAGAAATACGTGACGTCACCAACACTGTGTACACGCCTGAAGGCTATTACGCGTCGGGCTCAAGGCTATTACACATAGCGCTGCACTCAGTAGGGCTCACTCCCACGTGGAAACAATGGGTTATTGTTGTGCGCTAAACTGTGACAGAATGCTTGCTTACCATTCCTGAACTGATGGTCCAATAGTCTTCTCCTCAATTATATCCTCGTCATCTGTTTTTCGGCGCAGGGGCTCGAACTGATACGCTCGACCGTATTTGCCATAGTTCTCAATAGAAAACACCGCGACTTCCGCGCTGACGTGATGTTTCCGGTACGTTTTTTTTCTTACAATTTCAGAATAGGTTAAAAGTTGTAAAATTAATTTCGAAATATTATTTTTTAGCAAAAATGATGACTTTTGATCTAAAACTTGATATTAAATATAAAAACTGTCAGAAATCACATTTTTTCTAGCACTTTAGTCGCACTTTAATGGCTGTGATCGAATTATATTGCCTTGCTCGGCATTATCTGTGTTGAAAGAAAGTTTGTAAGACCATATAGGCTGTTGTTGTGCCGCTAAACAAATACGGTGGAACTCGATAGTGAGTTTGCCTTTAGTGCATGGGAAAATTTACTTATTACTGAGGTGTACTTAATATCAAAATGAAATGGTAGAAAATTATAAGAAATCCAAGTATGTGAAATTCATATTTAATAGTGAGGCATTAAATGAGTACTTAATATTGAGGTTCCACTGTACATATATATGCCAAGAAATGAAACAGTGGCATGGCCTGTAATGTTGAAATAAACTCAAGCTACAGATAGGTAGCTTTTTCAACAAGGAGACTTGTAATTATAGGATTATGTCCAGCTTGATGATTTAACCTCAGTTAGTATAAAAATTGCTTCACATTGTAGGATCATAAAAATATGCCATGGCACAAACACATACAGTGTTGAAATTGTAAAGAAAGAAGTACAATTAATTGGCTTTTTTTCACAGACTTGTCTTGCTGCAGACAAAGTTAGCTGGTTTCCCTGGAAACTCCATCCACTGTAATTGTACAGAAAACTGAGCTGCATCCCAAAAATGGGGGAACAAAATAAAGAGCGTCACCATGGAAAACTATAAGGAAGTACAGTGAAATTCTGATATAACGAGAGTAGCCTAGTGCAATCTACAAAATGTTGCCACTGTTACCGGATTCTTCTTGTTGAAGATCAGAGCCAAAATGCAAGTGGAAGAATGAGCACAATTACTTAACTTTTTAAAGAAAAAGTAGTGTCTCGATAGATCTAGTCTACACAATACACCGTCGCACTGAAAAAAAAAGGTCATTTTTGAGTGGATCGATCCACTCAGGGACAGTAACCCACTGCTTTTCACAGATACACAGTCTAATGTATTAAAGGGATGTGTGCTTTTTTGGAAAGTAGAAAATAGGGTTAAATTGAGTTACTGTGAGTTGGCAGGCATTTCTTGCTTTTTGTGTATGAGTGGCAAGTTGAAGAGGTAAAGGGAGCGTTTTGTCATTGTTGTAGAATTCATATTCTGTGCTGGAGGGAAGGATTTTTCTTACAAAAAGTTGCCTACACTTCATGGTTTAATCTATACCCATTGTAATGAGCAAATCCTACAAGTGCTATTCATGCCAAGATTATCACAAGCTGATCAGCAGTTTGCAATTAAATGGTAAGAGTGAGAAAGAATGACATTTTCTAAGCGTTCAGCTGATCTTGATCAAATACATCCTCCAGCATTAATTAACACATCTACATGGCAATCCAGACATCCACAGTACTTTTCCATCCCATCATTTATCCCATTCATGAATCGCCCCCTTCCAGAGGCCATGATCTCTTTTTTTGTCCCCTCCCAATCCCATCTCCCCTATCAGTGCATGCCTGGCCTTGAAAGTCAGGTACTGACCCATTGATCCCAATCATACTTATGTAGATGAGCACTAGATAGATTAGCAGAGTTAGGCAAGCCTGGCTTCATCATGAACATATTAGCTAGCACTCCAAATATCATACTTGATGCATCATTCAGCAAAGGCTGTTGTTAGATATCTGAATCACATATCATGCAAAACTGGGGTTGCAGAGGGGTGAACGGTCTAGTACAGTTTTCTCAAAAATGGCCACCCATAAGCCCATGAAATTTGGTAAGTGCAATAAGACTAATTTTCATAATTTTTGTAACCACACCTTTGATATTTTTTTTAACCTGAACTATCCAGGATTTCTCTTAATCTGGCATTTGTGATTTTAACTCGAAGGAGATGCCCAGCAAATCCACAGGCTTTGACTGGCTGATGAAGATAGATGTAAACCATAAAAAACACTAGAGAGGGATGGTGAAAATGAACATAGTGCTAGAGGCTGAGCTGTAGTGTAAACACAGAATAGATAGGAATTGGGGGAGGAAAAGAGAATAAGAGATGGGAAGGAGGGAGCAGGGGAACATACAACTTCAAAGAAGCACATGGGTCACTGACCCAGTGACTTTAAAGTGGCCTTTGTGATATGTAATCTTGTAACATGTATATAGTACACAAACGGTAGAAGCTGGGCCTGTAGCCCGAATTGGGTCACCGCACTTGGACACCATAAAACAAACCAAGCAGAACAAACTTGCTTGCAAGAAATGGGGTATTATGCTTGTATTGAGATTAAAATAAAATGCTTGTATTGAGATTAAAATAAAAAGGAATGTTATGGGTTTGAAAACAGCTGTTATTTCAGGATTCTTAGTGAGACCCACTTTAAACCGATTCTGTTGTGCTGTGACATCACAACTAAAAATATGAACTGTAAAAGTACCCTCATGTTATTACACTGTCTGCTAATACATAAAAGTCTTCCACATTGGGAGTAAATTAATGAAATATCACAGAACAATGTATAAAATAAATACAAAATAATAGTTCAAAGGACTACTTCTCACTCAGCATACATGCAGACAGCAATGGCTCACAGAATAATTCAGTATTTGTTATTCATTCTTAACAGCTGTTCAGGAGGCAGTGTACAATAATCAAAGCAATGCTGACCAAGATAATATCATTTACAATACTGATAAAACAAAATGCAAATACACAAAATATATCTACACTAATTACATAAACTGATAATTAAACCCTCTGTCACCGGTGCTGAGTTAAATTCTCAATATACATTTATAGTGAAATCTGGATAAAATCAACCCTCAGGACTGAAAAAAATTGTTGACTTTAAGCAAGGTTGACGTAATCCATTTTCAGGGGACACAATCTATGGGGTACCAAAACATGTTCTTCTCATCCGCTTTCTTTCAGGCTGAAATGAGAATGAATCACAGGCTTCTTCAATTTGCCCGCGATTTTTAAGAATCTTGGAGGCTGTGCTCTTATGCACTCCATACTGCTTTCCTATGTCTGTTATAGTTAAGATTTTGGAGTCAACATCTTTGAGAAGTTTCAATTTTGTATCCAGATTGAGCACATTGTACAATAACAAAGTCTCTCTCTCTCTCTCCGTTTTTTTTTTCTCTCGGTTGCCACAATTCATGGCAGTCAGGCAGCCAAAGTCGGTCATATGGTGTTGACTTCAAGCGAAAACACTGTGAAGCCATTGACATCATCAGAATCAAGATCAGTAAGAAAAGAAGGGAAAAAACGGGACCATCAACAGAGGTTGACTTAAAGCAAGAATTTACTTCAAGTCAGTTGACTTTTCGCGGACTGCACTGTACATACAAACTTAAGGCCTGAAAATATATGAATATATTTTACTATTTTGGATTCAACTGACTGGATCAATAAAGCAATTTTAGGTTTTGTTTTGACATTTTGACATACTTTGGAGGCAGAGCATTGCTTCTGTTAGTGTAAAACTCTCTCATCCCTAGTACATTTGGGGACCATTGTACTCAGAAAGACAAAGTCAGCAACTACATCTGCTTCTCTTACCTAAATTTGGATAGTTACACAGGACTAACGACTCATGTACAATAACCACATTTATGGAAAGACCCACATCTGCAACAAATGTAATGAATGCAGAAGAAACATTTTTAAAAAAAAAAAATCAACGGTGGAAAAAGATAAGCATGCTCCCACAAATCCTTATTTACAGTAAACTTTTCTTTCCTCATGGAAACTGTTGTTCCTCAAATGTTCTCTTCCTTTCATACCATCACAAGTATTCCAAACAAAGCAAGACACCACATTTTTGCAACATAACCTGAATAGAAATTCACACAATACATGAACATAACATTATTACAAACATAACACAAATTTCTTCATATCAAATTATCAATTAAATTCTGTCTATAGACAATAGTAGCAAACACATTTCCAAAAGCCATTCACTGTAACAAATGAAACTGGCTTAAAACAAAGTACATATAATAATAAAGCACTTATCTAGTGAAAGTGAAGTGAGGTGAATGTAAAGAGACAGATTGATTTTGCACATAATTAGCAATCCCTAATGGTCGCTGATATGGGACTCCCAATATCACACAACACTTCTTATGCTCAGCATCTAGACTAGTGCTCCTTTAGTTTCTTATACCCAGGAGAAACTTCGAGCTTGAATCCTGGCTTAACTGGTCCATTAATATATGGGGTGTCAGTCAGAGTCACGTGACAGGTATTATCATCTTGACATGGAGCATGTTCCAGTTCTAGCAGGTAAAGGTGATTCAATGCTGGAGCAGGATTGAGCACAGGTTTAGGAATGTACAGGGTGACCTGAGGTCCTCGACCTGGCCAGTATCGTCCAAGGTTGAAGTCATTCACAATAGCTTGACCCTGTGGATGAAGTGTAAGTTTCTTCTATAAAGAATCAATATTGTTCCTTTCAAAATCACGATAAAAAACCAAAATGTTTCACTTTTCACTATTCTTAAATGTTTTCCACTCCTGTCTAAAACTCTACTTCCATTTACATAAGAGCCTTTTAATCTTCAACTTTCAACCTGAGCTGCACTGTCACGATAATGTTGTGAAAGACAGACAAGCCTTTTGAGTTCTCTAAACCATTTAATGCTAAACTATGAGACCAAGAATGAAATGTTGTTATACTCCAACACAGTGTTTCAGTATTGAGAAGTAAGAACTGCATATGTTCATGAAATTTCTTTCCACAATGGAAAGCACGGAATGGAGATTCTGAAAATTCTGTATTTTGTGTTTGTGTGGATTAGCAATGCTGCTGAAATACAACAAGCTGGAGTATCACTGGAATCTAGGAACACAGTGTTAAGATATAAATACCAGACTAATGGAGTAATAAACTACCTTGCCCCATGATGTTGGATCCAGGAATGTGTCCTGAGGTTGATAAGTTGAATTAGGAATGTTGATTGTACCAACGTAAATGGAAGGTGTCATCAAGGAACCATCAGCTGATCTGAATACTTTGCCAGCCCTGCAGGAAATTAAACCAATGAGAAATCATAACTATAGTGCACAGAAAGGCACTACTAAGAACTGCTGCATTCAAAACCTTGCGATAAGATTGCATAAGATGAAGGACTATCATAAATATAGACTATTCCAAGTGAAAACTCTCGTGTTCATTATTTTCAAAAATATGTCTTTTTATTCGAGAGACAATAGATGATTTACAAGAAAGTAAGGAAAGGGAGTAACTCATTTGTCCCTCTTAACTACACCCCCGACACATGGCCAGATGTGCATTTTCAATTCATGCCTCCAATAAATTTATTGTCTACACTGTCACATGAAACCATCACTATAACAGGTAACAGTCACTCGTAACATTGCATAACATTACTTTTTTAACATAGCAGATAGACTGCACTCATGTCTATATTCAACACTTTAAAAGGCGGCAAATTTAAGTAATTTGACTTTCTGACATGCTTTCCTGACAGCAAAGGGCGAGAAATGGAACAATACAGTTTACAGCACTTTAAGCTGCCTGTTTTAAATGTTCACATGGAAAATAAAATAGTTTGGGAACAAAATTCTTACAATTATTACAAACACAACAAAACTTAAAGCCATGGATTCAAAGACTATAGAAGACAATACAGGCAAACTGACGATAAATTTTCATTCTTCCTTCTATACAGAATATCCCCATGAAGTCTGTAAGCTAGTTCTTGTGCAGTGGTATCATGAGTTTAATGTGTTCATTGTTTATTCTGAAGCTGAAAATTTTAACATAAAATATATATTATAAAAGAAGCCACTATAAAAGGGTAATCATCAACTGAAAACTGTTGCCTTTGGCAAAAAAATTATGGAAAAGATGTCAGTTCAATGGCCTGACACAGAAATCCTAAAAGTGATTGAAAGTGACAATGCGCATGGTTAAGCACTGTCACTTGTGAGATCAAAAGCATAGACTGGGGAATTATTTTTCTCACAGAATGAGTCCATTTGTAAGTGTTTTCCCTTTTCAATTCTAGCCAAGACATCAACACTCTTTTGTTATGACAAACAATCACCTACCTTGAGAATCTTGACTTAATTTGTCGTAATGTTGTAAAATTGATATTCTCTATGTGTATTGGATAAATTTGCCAGTCAGTTACCACTGTCCCATTTAATGTCACATTTCCAGTGATGCCCTGAAGGAAGAAAAGACAGAATACTCCTGAGACAAGCTGCATGCTTAGCAAAGAATGTCACATCACATTTATCTAGTCAAGCACTATTTACTGACATGTAATGTTTTATGGCTTTCAGTTGGTCAGACCTAGCCAGGTTGCAAGTGGGTAGGGTGAGGATTTTTTTTAAGCATATTATATTATGTGATTATGTCAAGAATTGCATCAAAGATTATCTTGTCTGGAGTTCCAGATTTTGAAGCAGGTTTCTTCAATTTTTGATGGTATGCAAATGTAGGTGGGTTTATTCAGTAAACCACTTTGTGGGAATTTTTGGAGCAACACCTCTTCCTGACAAAATAGTAGCCATATTAAATATTTCTAAACTGAGAGCCCCAAGGTGGGGTGACATACATTTTGGGATATAAGTAGAGGTGCTGACAAACTGAAGAACCCAACTTCTTTTTGCACCTCACAAAGGACTTCACTTTTGTTCAACAAGCGGTTTCCCTGACTAAAGTTCTAGGTAAGGACACAAACAGAGAAAGTGTGGGCCTTGTTGCTCTATCTGCCTTACCACCGGGCTACACAAATTTAAGAAAAAAATGTGTTTACACCAATATCTGAATACTTTATAAGAAAATCCCCAGACTATGCAACAGTCTTGATACCAGGCACTATCAGATCTATTTAATATGACCTATGACAGCACCACAAACAGGATGAAACAGTGCAGTGTATGGAAGAGCGTTGTTATTGAATGAAAAGGGAATGTGTTTGTAAATTGTGACATGTAACCACGATACTGCTGCTAGAGACCATATCACTGAGGAAATCAAGCCCATTTTCATGATGGCAAACTTCAGCGTAAAGAAGGTATGAACTTAGGGTGCATCATGGAGTAGCGACTATTACATAATAATCCTGTGTCGGCATTCCTCTGCCACAATGTTGCTATTTTCTTTACCTACTAAAAATACTCGATGATTCTAAAACTAGCAGATTTACATAAACAACTCAGCCCTTCCTATATTATAAATTTAGAGCCTTCATTTGAAATAATCATCTGCTCCCACAAAATGGTAACTACACAACTAGGCTTGGTGCAACTGGACTTATTATAGAACAATACAGATTTCGAAAAGATAGAGCCAATAAATCATCATTAATGTGGCGGTGCTGCAACATCAAGTACAAAGCCAGATGTACAACAGATTTGCAGATTTCATAGATTTTAAGCCAGCCGAAATTTTACAGTAAATTTTACCTCAGCCTACTTCGCCAAAATGTTTCTAATGCGGCCACACAAAAAATTGTGTGACGGTCTCAAGCCTGTAAATACAGAGGGAAAATGTTTCGAAGTAAATATAATTGTCAGAGTCACATATCGTGTGATTTTTAAACAATGAAAAAGGCAATCGCTACTCCACTGCGATTACTTCTTTGATTTTTTTAACAATAGGCAGATTAATAGTCACTACTCCATAGTGGACTTATATTTTATAATTAAAAGTGCCACTTACTAGGAACAGAAAGGTTACCTGTAATGAAACAACTACACATCTGTGCATATCAAAAAATTTGCTTTAATTCAGAACATCCATGAGTATGGCATTTCTAATTTTCGTGAACATCTGGCACAGTAGGAAGTGGTTTGTAAAGTGACAGGATCCTGCTACTTGAAAAGGATTTGTGTCACTATTAAACCCACACCTAATTTTCATATTAAAAATTGTGTTGGTGAAAAATTTGGACCTCATCTTTGCACTAAATTTGAAGCTCAGGGAGAATCAAGACCTCACCTTCATATTGAAATTCATGTTGGTAGCAAACCCAATTCTACCCTGATTTTCCACCAAGATATCCACTTTCTGACCAGGTGTGCCTGTGATATTTACTGTTGTGACATCCCTGTTCATAATTCCAAATGGAACCTGCAGTAAAAGTACAAGAAACAATCATGGTTTTGTTGTACTACTTTTGTATTTTGGTGATTACTGTATTGCATATTGACATTTTCAAGCCAAATTTTCTGAGAGGGATGAATGAAGTGGGTTTTATCTTATCAGATTTCCTCTACTTGGTAATGTCAGAGACATTTTCTATCCTACTTCTCGGAAATTACATACATCTGAGAACATCAAACCTCCTAAATGGGTTATAGAATGTAAAACCTAACAAACACAACATAAAAAAGATCTAAAACTAAAATCAAAATTTCCTTCTCCGTCATCCATCTTCAGTTAAACGTTTTTCCACAGCTGTCTAAATGACTGGTATTAATCAGTCAAACAATGGACTCAGAATTCTTAAGAATAGAACCCAATGATACCCTTTGTGTATAAGACTAAGTCTATTTATGTACATCACATTTTAAAGGCACATTTTACTGTACAAACTGAACTTACGCCATTGACCATCACGACAGCTCTGTCTCGGATCCATGGGGAATGGAGAGGTGTAGGATTATCAAATTCCTTGGTCAGTATAAATCTGTACATAACAAATCCATTGTACTGAGGAAGATAACAAAAGCCAGAATTATTTCATGATAATATCATAATCTTTTTCATGCACAAAGTAAGGATAAATAACAGGTCCAAACTGAAGACAGTTTAAAGTTTTTTTTCATTACAACATGACAAACTTAACATACCCTAATCCACATAAGAAAATATTATTCTTGGTTCCATTTTCAAATGACCATGAACAAATCATAAAGAGATGCCATCCACTTTAAATAAATTTTTCTGACACAGAATGTGCTGGAAGTCACTAACATGTCCAAAAAAGTGCTTTTATACAGTCATGCTGTGAATGAGCTAATATTCTTTTCTGCCTGCTAATGTATGTCATAAAAAGCTAGCCAATGAATAAAGTATAAAATTTGGAGACTTGCTGGCTCTTCTCTATATCATGCACAGTAAAGAAATACATCCAAAACATGCTGTAAAATCACAAATTACAATTTCAGGGCATGAAATGAGCACTATGTTAAGTTGTGAGATAATTTTGGCAAATGCAAGATATACATGAAAGTAACAGTTTAGATGAGTTGAATGGCAAATTCATAAAAAACAAATGCAGAAAACAGCCACCTACAAATTTGATTTTCTCCATGGGAACAGGATACGTAGACTTCACAGCACCATTTGGTGTGAGGATAGGCAGGGCTTCTTGTATGATGCAAACCTGTAAGAAATGGATAACTTTGTATTCACTTTCTCTTTGGGATTTTATCATATTCACATCCCCCATATCATGAAGGAATTAGTGCCTTTTAATGGGAAAAGACCAAATTCGCAAAATTTACAATTTTACGGGTGATGCAAAAAAATGTGTGTTGCATCTCATTTTATCGATGGTGCTTACAGTTAGCTATCTTTGAAATTATAAAAGCTTGAGAGAATAACTCAGATGGAAACACAGTGAATTAGACAGTTCACTATTTCTGGAACAATTAAAGGTATACAAGAATTACTCAGATGGGAAGATAAAGAATATCAGACTGTATACACTGATATCAAAAGGTGAATTTGACCAAATTTGGTATATATATATTTTTTTTTCTTATGTAAATTTGCAGGCTAGTGCACTGGTGATATGACAGTGAGAGATAACTGTTGACGTTCACTAGTTACTTTGTTTCATACATTCTCTCATGGGTAATGTAAGGCAGTAGATCTTCTCAAGTACAGAAGATCTATCACCACCTAGAATGCTGTCATACTCATACTTAATTAATGATAATATTGCCAAATATGTTTCTAATAATATAACAGTAATTTAAAAAACATACAAATTCAGGAATACAACAGCAAGAATTTGCTCCTAATGGCTGGACCCAGCTTTCAGTCATGAAGTTTTATTTTGAGGCTTTGAAACTGTTGACTTAATGCAATACCCTCATTTTTCACATTATGAAAGATGATGTGCAGAACAAATTTAAAACAGACTTACAAATTCCATGGAAATATTTCCATAGCTTGACTTGTTAGTATTTGGAGGAACAGGTATGGGTGGAAGTTCCTCATACTGGAAATATATGGCAGAAGACAGAAACACAAATATACTGTAATTTAATCACAGTCGCAGGAAAGAAATTAGCTGGAAGTTTATCAATATTATAAAATTAACAATCATGTCAACAGGAAAAGTGAACAAAAAGCCTTCAGAGAAGTACTTTTAAGGAATTCTCAACATTTACAAACCATATCATTATCAGATTGACTTCAAACAGACATTAAATCACATCATGAAATGAAAGAAATACTACAGTAATTCAGTATGGAATTCTGTCACAAATATGATGCAATCACACTTCTGTACTATTAGTGGGCTAAATGTCACAGCTTCAAGCTGTCATTTGTATACCTTTGATATTATGTCCCTAATAGCATAATACTTGAGTGTCACATCTCCTGATTCATTGAGAGGTGCATCATAATCATAACTGGTTGGCACAGGCTGGTAGGGTGGACTGTTGGCACCTACGACATGGAGACAAAAGTAAACCTGTCCTTGTATACCAAATTAAAATGTTTATCTTGAAGGAGCAGAAATGCAAAGGAAAAAAGAAAACAAATTTTTTACACTGATTATAGTCTGAAATTTACTATACTGGTTAAAACACATACATGCAAATGATAAACAATAACAGTTGCTTAAGGTACCCAAAATAATGATTACAGAGTATTGCTCTCCCATTTTGCAAAATACTGAGTGCAGCATGACAAGAAGAAGTGGATTACAGGATATATTGCATCCCCTGACTATAACTGAATTACCAATGAGAGGACATCTCTATGTCACCTACCATTCAAGAAACCAAAATTTGTGCCCCCTTCAAACATGTACCTGTAAAAAGAATGAGGCAGCAAGTAAGCTAAGAAAGGACACACAGAGGGGAAAGAAGCTGCAGTATCAACAATTCTATCTACACACAATGACATTAGCTGTTGAAAACATCAAAATCTTAATTCCAAAGAAAACAAATACATGATGACGAATTAACTTTTTCCTGCCTGAAATGCTTCCTAAAGTACAATCCGGAATGCCAAAATCATAGAAGATAATTCTGGAGATAATTCTGAGCATATGGACTTCATAATTCATAGCCTCAATGCTATAATCTACTGTATGAAAATAAATAGGCTGGAGCAACTACTGTAGTATGGTTCTGTTTCAGTTGGAAATACTACGAAGTCTGAAACATGACTTCAATATATATATATTATTATATGTGGCACCTTTCTTTAAATTGCCTGATTACACAAAACATGACATCAGGACATTTTAGGCTGGAAGTTCACTAGGCAATAAAAGATTGAGACAAAAAATGGTAACTTACTATTAGATACACATAACCAGTGTGAAATATTAGGATGGACTTGGAATTCTATATGAAAAGCACTACAACCTGACGCTGTACGTTGCATTCTTTTTCTGTTTTTTGTTTGTTTTTTTTTTCATTTATTCTGGAATGAGTTGCCCCCCTCATGAAACAATCATATTTTTCATTGATGAGACAAAATGAACACAAAGAATCCAAATTATAATTCATGACTAATTATATGTTAATATCCATTAAGTGCTCATATGAAAAAGGAAAAAGCTGTGCTCACATGTTAACATTAGCACCAGAAGCTAACATTTGATCCAGGCGCTTCAGTATGGGTATAGTTGCCCCCTCTTCATGGGGTGAGCCCCAGTGATCTAACCAGCCGGTGTAGAATTCTGAATTCACCTGCAAGTTTGAGGAGAAAAGTTTCAGTCATCAGTGTGCAATACACAATTCAACATTTCTGAAAGTATGTATAAAGAACAACTGACCTCAGCCGTGTATAATGGGTATAAATGTAACACTTTCTTTCGCTTTGAGAAGTAAAGGCATCAAGTCATTCTATTTATCTCAAAAAACTCAGTGAATAAAATGGCTGATGATCACAGACTATATAGGTTATTTAACTGGGTATATGGTGTTAAGTATGAGGACATCAGTTTTTGTCTATGTCACTTATGGGTTTTACATACTCACCATGGGTCCTTTAGGTTCATAAACTCGCTGAGCACTGAAACACTGGGATGGTTCCACTGCAATAAATAAGTCAGTAATTAAGTCAAACATGACAGTGATGCCAAGTCTGAAATTTTGACTAGCTTTGCTACCATTTGCCTTTCTAAGACATCTATAACTGAAAGACCTTTAACATTGGTAGCACTAGCTGGTCCTGTGGTATGCAGCTCGTTGGCTCTTTGATCTAGTTTTGCTGGTGTTGTGGTCTCATGCCTCAGTTGCCAGCTCATTAGCTGATTTAAACATCTTTGTACTGGACTGGGATGCAAATATTCGAAGTTTTCGAAGCTGTAAGCCTTATGAAATCATTTAAGGGGAGGGGGGAAAGAGGAGGGAGGGGGTTGGGGAGGAGGTTAGAGGATGAATGAAGGCTTCTTTTATTTGTAGATTCTAAAACTGGCCAGTTTTTCAATTCATCATGGGTGCTTCCTTCGTTTCACATGTAATAATTGTAACAACTTCCTTCCAATTAGGGTATACAATTTTTTGCAGCACAACAAAATAAAGCAACACAGTAGGTAATTGTCAAAGAGTCAAGATAGTATTCCAAACACATTTTATTTCTTACTTCTTAGGATTTGTGTTTGTTCAGTAAAACTAAGATGACTGTAAACAACATACTTGTTTGAAAGTTCACCCTTTATCATAATTTTTGTAGCATGTTAAGGTTAGTCTATGCTAGCAACCTCATTATTAGACAAAATATTCATAAACAGTGTTCCAGTTATCTTAGTTAAGAAAACATTTTCTTGAAGATAAATCATTTCCTTTCAATTGATTATAGTACATGAATTAATCTGATGTTTACATCACACAGACAGTTATAGGAACATCTCATTGTTTTGATGGAGATATTAGTTTTCCCACTTGCACAATGATATATGGGTGCAGAAATTTGATTTCCATGCCTAGCACTTGTCAAGTAGATGTGAATTTATTCTATTGCTGCACTCAAGCATAGTGAGTGAAAGATAAAACTAATTCTTTGGTAGTGCCACAAGGGTTAAATCTGTTTTCAGTTCCAATTCATAACCATTAATGCACATATAATCACCTGTATTTTTGTATCATTTATCAAGATGACAAAGCACTCACAATGGAATGGATGCACAATACCATGCCATGGTTTGGAATGACAATATTAGGAATAATAGAGGAAGCCTAAGGAAAGACATATGTATATACTGTATGAGGGCTATGTGTTTTCTAAGGATCATCTTGAAAATGACTTCCACCCCCTACATGTCACAGGCTTGTATATACAGTCTCGAAAGACAGTCTATACACTGACATTCTATATATTTAAATTCAAGTATACATTTGCAGTTTATACTACAATTCATGAAGTTCTTGAAATTCCTGTATTAAATTGTTATGTGCATTTATGTCCAGCTCTCCCCAAGTGATTAAGAGCATTCCTTTAGGAGCTTGGAATGATGGTTGTTCTAGCCTTCACTATGTTTCTCCAGGCAGTGCTGGGCTAAATGGAACAAGGATATCAAACTGCCACATACTACTAACTCCAAAGTCTACAGTGGCATAAGCTCCATCAACTTTTCCACACTGCAGATCTGCAAGACTACATCCATCTGTTGTGTAAATTGTGACATCCCCAAGAACTGACTTCACTTTGTAGAGAAGGAAATCCACGTAGATCTTGTCACAAGCAAAATAACTGCCATACTCATTCTCTATCTGAAAAGGACATTCAAGAGTGCAGGAGATAAAAGACAAATGTATGTCCAAATGTCAGATAACAGAATATGACATCACACCACTGGTCCGCAATGGCTTACAGTTTATCACAAAAAACCACCACAAAATATATACCACCCTCCCCCCCCCCCCCC
>JAWQUT010000447.1:500746-525746 GCA_033807755.1 Ellobium chinense
GAAAAAAAAAAGACTTGTTAAGTGTGACATTGTTTGCACTTTCAGGGGTTTTCCAATTCCCCCTCCAATCCTTACTCCTCAAAGTTTGACTGAATTTGTTATGATGCTAAGTCTGTATGCTGTGCATTCTATGAAAATAAATATGGTAAAGTCGACTCCGCTTAATCGCCCTTTTTTTGCGGAGAAGGTAATTTCTGTCATATTTTTGGTGATGGGGTTAATTTTTTTTTTTGATGTCGTGCACTGGCGCCTTCTCGTCGCCAGACTCAGGACAGACTCGAGTTTACTGTGTTGTAGCTCACAAAATGTTTGATCTCCGCGTCTCTCATTGGCCACCTCGCGGCAGCCCAGGAGACAATAAGAAGATAGATGGCATGGTCGGGATCGACCATTCATTCGACACATTCTCTGATCTAGCCGAAATCCACCAGACAGACGCCATACGATGTTGACATTCTCTGCCTTGCTGAGACGGAAGGTGTGGGGGGGAGGAGACTATACGGCTTTCGGCACATTAACATTATCGGACGGACGGTGGTGATGCGTAGCGTGGGATGAAGGGGGACAAGGGGAGGGGGAAGTGGGGAGGAGAGGCTTATCACACCTACTTCAGTCTGCCTTCCGTCGCGCAGTTAAACCATCTGTAGACATATCTGTTTGTCAACTGTAATCCTTCAACTGCTAATCTTTGAATTCACGGGCACTGCAGAGTGGTCGATTATCCGGAGTGAGAGGTGATTATCCAGTGAGATTTACATAGAAAAAATTCGGTTCCCTGGGAAACGAGGCGATTAAGCGGAAAAGGCGATTACGCGGAAGGCAATTATGCGGAGTCGACTCTACTTCATTATCACAAAAATAACAACTCTCACAACATACCTGTACCATTATGACTGGGCCACCATTACTGTACAGATAGGGTAGTATGTAGTTTAAAAGCGCTGTAAACCATTTGTCTACCCATTCTATGTAAGCTGTAGATTGAAAAAAAAACAAACAAAATTTTGATGTCAAGATGAAGGGAACTGTAATTGGTTCTGATAATAAAGCATCATTTCAAACTGCTGAAAATCTGATAACCTTGTCCCTGCCCTTCCCCCCAAATATTTATGCTCATTGTTCAATATTATTATTATTTATTATTATTTATTAATAGAGCATCATAGTACACCTTAACCCGTGAAACATCACATCCATATTGATGGATTCATAAGAAATCAGTCCCACCATGATGTAGGGCCTGAATAATATGGCTGTATGATGCCTGTATAATAGAATATCCCTGGGCAGGTAGATCTTGTTTGACTGGATTGTCAAAATGTAGTAAGTACTTGTGAAGCTAGATGAGAGTTTAAAATGACCCAGACTGCAAGCTCATGACTATCCATTTTATAGCTTTTTCACTTAGTCCTGATCAGGCTCAAAATGGACACATCCTGCATGAACACCATACTAAGTAAACTTCACAGTTTTTCAGTAGTCTCGATAAGCTTTAAATATTTGCCTATGTAACAGATAAGAAAGAAATGTTGTGACATTTGACATCCTGTTACTTACACTCATCACTAGTGCGTAAAATCATGTCGGGATCTTCTGTGAGAAGCCATGCAGGAAAGCCACCCTGAAAAATTGGTCCAGGTATCACAGAACTGGTATTGTGTGAGTTCATTCTTTGAAAATTTTCATAAGGACAGCTAAAAGACTTGTGATTTCAGATTTCATGCGATGTTATCAAAGAAATATGATTTCAAGTTGACATTTTATAAAATTTCCTAGCAGGCACATCATAACTATCCAGATAAGAGTCTGCTTTAATTTATCATGGTGAAACTAGATGGGACTTGCTCTCTAAACTAAACTTAAATTTGGATGGTCTGAACATAGGAGACACGGCAGAATACTCACAAATTCCCACTCTCCACATATATAGGGGCCAAGTCTTAGCAGCACAAGGAGGTCTGACTCTAGGGCAAGGTCAAGGAAATGACCCAGGTCTGAGGCTCCTTGCCAGTCAAACAATCCTGGTTCCAGCTCATGAACATTCCATGGCACATACCTAGAACAGAATGAAAACATACCTTACCAAATATACTTTTCTTATAACCAACATGTTGTGAACATAAAATATATTTGCTTTTGTTGCTTGCTGTGCATGGAAATGCCTTCAAGTATAATGGCACTAATTTCTGCATATAATGGACACTGTGCATATGAAACCAGTGCCTCATGCCAGTTAGAGTGACTATGTTGATATGATTTTTGGTATAACCATATGCGTGGATAATCATCAGTGTTTATAAATGTTTCAAGCAGGATCCTCTCAAGTGCTCAGCAGCAGTTTTGCAAATCTGTGTTATGTATAAAAGCAGTGGCAGTACAGCTTCAGTTTTGCTCCATTTTCTTTACTGGTTAGAAAACTTTCTGTAGTTAGTCCCCATCAGTAGTGTAAAATACTTACGTTTGCACTGCATTAAGCCCTGCAGCTCTCATTTTCATCAGTCGATCTTTCCAGTAAAATGGATGGACCCGAGAGTAGTGCAAGCTCCCTGAGACATATCGAAAAGGCTGACCATCTTTCAGAAATGTATTATTGTTGTAGTCAATTCCAAATGTCCTTGCTGAATGGATCTGTCAAAACAAAGCAAAGTATAAGACTAAACACTATTATAGAATAGCCTGCCCATTTCTTCATCTTGGAGTCATTCTTCCATCTGTCTCCTTGTCACAGTCTTTCAACTGTCTAAACTGATCACAGCTTCCTGAACTTACTGTGATCTGACCACTTTGTATGCATTAGATCTCTATACCAGAACATTTTTTTTCACTTTGTTGCTGACAGTGATGATTTGTGCCTGCTACAGGATTGCAGATCTAATTAAATTACTTCATGGAACAACACATATATAAACTAAATATGATCTGCTGAAAGTGAACTGTAAGCTGTAGCCTTTGTAGATTGGCCAAACACTTTGAACTACCCTGATTATAAGGATATGATTATGAAGATGCCAATAGTAGCTGGCATAAGGGTATGCCTCTATAAAATCAGAAAACTGGTCACGGGAAAGGAAGAAAGGGGTCGGATTTGAAATTCAAAGGCTTAGAGACAGGTGCAAATATTTTTGTAGAGTCAAGAGTCAGAATTGGTAGGCTTTTTTTTTAGCCCCTCAAGTATACATTAAGTGTGGTTGTTACTAGATGGGTAAGGTTAACCTGTTTACTGTGTGAAAAGGCCTAAACTTTTTGGTAGCTGATTCATTGTTAAAGTTCTCAAAATATAATTGGTCTTGGGGCATTGAATTTGGAGGAAGAGTTAAACAATAAAATGTGTGGAAAGTATTTTGGACTGGAACCTTTTTTTGATAAGTTATTGGTAATAATTCAGGGGGTGTAAATCCTCATCAGCAAACAGTGGGAAAAAAAAAAACAAAACAAAACACTGGCATCCTTATACCTGAAAGATCCGAGATGCTGCGTATGCCTCACAGCAAGACTTTAAAAAAATTTTCATGGGACATGCAAACTTTCCCTGCTGCCTATCTAATCCGTTCGGCGACTGCGTTCGTTACATCGACTATCGAGACAGGAGCACCAATCGAGGCGTATCCCTAAACCTAATATCCGTCAAGAGAGGACCATCAGTTGTGAGTCTCATTCCGAATTACTTTCCGATTAAACTTACAGGCTGAAAATGCACGCAGGTCATCAAGAAGACTAGGAGCACAACCCCCATAACCGATACCGATGGCGATAACGTTAGCTCCATGGTTGCTACCATCTTGAAGATCATGTGACTGGCAATAGTGGCCAGATTTGCACCGTTTCTTATAATGACAGATCTTACCAAATAGGCTACACAAAATTGTTCTTGTTTGCTAACAACTCAATGAGAGAAAAGGAGAAAGGACTGAAAAATTCTCTTTCTGAAAGGTATTAGGTCAAGTTTAATATTTCGACAAAGATATTACCATTTTTACTATGCGTTTAAGATTTGTGCGTTCGCTTTTGTGCCTCATTTGATTCACAGAAAGAGAATATCATCCTTTCCAAATGGGCCCACCAAACAAGCTTGAGTCTTTAAAGAGACAAGGGAAGCTATTTGCTTCACAGTCTAAAAAACCCACAGTATTTTTTCATAAATTTTCAACCCCTTACCCGTTTCCTTCGCCCAAGCGCTTCCGAGAAAATGCAGCTTGAAAGTCGGGATTTTCACACCCTGCGGGCCGCCATGACTGGTCGTCCGGTCAGCGCGGGAATAAGGCTTGACGTCAGAAAGCGAGAGGCAAGCTAGTAGTCATTATGCAAAGAAAATTTTCCACATGCAATAACTTTCGTTAGCTCTAAATGTTATGCCTTTTTTTCATTTATCGTTGAGAAAAGTGTTTTGTTAAACTGTGTGAACAACTGCCCGACTTTGATCGCAGTGCTGTAACCTTAGAAAAGAGAGGATAAAATAATATTTGAGAAAAGGGGACATCTGTCTGACCACTATTTGAGTCTATTTATTAATGTTTGCACTGCCTTTGTATTGTTGTCTGCTGTGTGGTTTAGTGAGCTCTCACTGGCCTAAGATTCTGAGGAGCAATTTCAGATAATTAGATAATAGTTGTGTCCCTAGTCATAAATCAAAAGGCTTACAAGAGCAGATCAAAAAAGAGGCACATCGACGTGAAATTTCTTTTGACCTCCTTATTTTTGTCAGAGATAACCACGGGAGCATTTTTATAGAATACCCGTGAAAACTTTTGTAGTTCTGTAAAATTGAATCGGTCAATCGGTCTTCACTATCAGTAAGAGAAATCAGACAGATCCTAGTACGGGTTATGTGGGCACAATTCCAGGGATGAAGAGAAAGGGGGGGGAGGGNGGGGGGGGGAGGGAATAAGGCAAGGAGCAGTAGGCTGATGAAATAAGATTCTACGAAAAAACAGGGGGTAAGAACAAAAAAACTAGACGCTAATAGAGAGAGAGAGAGAGAGAGAGAGAGAGAGAGAGAGAGAGACCAAGATGCTTTTGTCCCCTGAGTCACTGTTCACAACCTGCCCTCTCCTTCTTTTTTCCTTTTTTTTTCCTTAGCAACTCAGGCTCTCACTTTCTCTTATTGCTTCTATTTATTCCCTCTTTCTCTCTCTCTCTCTCACACAACCCCAAAGACATCGTAAATGTAACGTCTTTGCTTCACCCCTGTAATTGTGTCCACTCATATATCCCCTCTCTACCCCTCCCCCTCCCCATCTCGTAACTGTTGCTATGCTCAACATGGCATATCCATGCTAACTGCTATGGCCCTTTTCATTTTTCTCTTTGATCGCGGAGGCCGGTTCTTTCTTCCCAAAGATTTCACAAGTATTCTCTAAATTATTCCCGTGGTCATCTCTGGCCAACATAAGAGTGTCAAACTATTTTCACGTCGATATGCCAGCTGCTTGACTGGCTCTTCGACGCATGCTGACTGATTTATGATTAGTTATGCAACTAACACCGCCCCTAAACGCAGAAAACACTGCCTGAGACAATAGTTAGCTGTCAATCAAATCCTATCCTGTTATGCAACATCTTAACAGCCTAATGCCCCTCAGGCAAAAGATAGAGAATGTCAGAACCGTAGACCAATGAGAGCTCATTAAACAATACAAGAGAGAAAACGGTACAGACAACCATACATAGGCTACGCATACACTAATGAAGCGACTCACTCAGTGCCCAGACATATGCTTCTTTTATCCAAAATTCATCCTGCCTTTTCTAAGATTACAGCATTGCGATCAAAGTCGGGCACTTGTTCACAGTCTTCGACAAAAGGCTTAATGATCATATGTGAAAAAAAGGCATACAATTTAGCACCAAGGAAAGCTATTGCATGTGGATAATTCTCTTCGCACAACGACTACTAGCTTGCCTCTCGCTTTATGACGTCATGCCTTATTCCCGCGCTGACCGGACGACCAGTTATGGTTTCCCGCGCGGTGTGAAAATCCCGACTTTCAAGCTGCATTTTCTCGGAAGCGCTCAGGCGAAGGAAACGTGTAAGGGGTTGAAAATTTATGAAAAAAATTTGTGGATTTTTAAGGCTGTGAAGCAGATAGCTACCCCTGTTCCTTTAATACAAGTATACAGACCGTATAATTTCCGAACACTCAGATTAAATCTCAGATTGGTTTGATCTGGCTAGTAAACGGCTCTGTGACGAAAATATACAGGGTGTATCAAAATTGAATTTGTTTATCAAAGGTCGAGCATCATTTTGACACTGTGTAATTTTCGTGTGTTTTTAAACATATTTTAATTGACCAGTTTTGGATGAATGCTGACAATTTTAATATCAAACAAATTTCCCCTTAAATTAATTAAATCTAACTAAAACATTAGAAAATTTGTGTAAGTTTCAGGCCAGCTATTCAGAAAACGAATTACAGAGATTTTTATGATACGCCTTGTAGGTATTGTTTTGAACATCGTTTTTACTGCCAAGCTTCAAACTGCATGGATCACTTAGAATTGAAAGATGATACACGTAACAATACAGTGAAATCCATTATAGTGGCCCATGTTTTAAGGAGAATCTGGTTTTATTGGGAGAATTCTATATCCTTGTTTGCACTGTTCTTTAATAAATATTGTTAGTCTTATTTGCTTGCCCGAAGGGGAAAAACACTGTTACAGCATAACTGCCTCACCCTTAGTAAAAATGTTCATATGACGCCAATGTGTCTTTGAAATGAAGCTAAAAGTATCACTCTTTTCATCTTGCATTTTGACTTAACACTAACAGCACGCAGTCATTAACAAAGTTTTGTGATTTGAACTGTCACCTATGGCAGGCCTCAATCAGCCAGGGATTACATGCTCAAAATTACAAGACTGTCTAGCCATTCCATGCTGCTTGTTAGCAATGAATCATTGGCATAATCCAGCATGAAGTCAGCATAATTACATAATGAAATGGCAGTGCGTGTGCAGTGTGATGACTGACACTTTTTGGGGACAAGGAGGGCAAATTTCACTAGGCATTCTATTTCAATAAACACTTTGAACTAATCCTTCTGAAAGTGTGGGCAATCTCATGTAAGGAATATATATTTAAGATTGTAATTGAAATACATTATGAAATAAAGCAAACTATCAAAAGGTAAAATAATGCAACCATAGACTAATGAATCAAACAATGCCTCAAGAGCTTTAATATTATTGAGAAGGAAAAAAAATTCAGGAGCCTTTCTATGTATAGACCATATTGTGTCAGTAGGATGTCATCCATCAATTAGTTCCAGGTGGTTGTCGAGACAGGACTGCACTATTTGACCACAAATTTCCACTTTCTCTTCCATGCCCCTTGTCTAACTCTCCAGTGTCTGTTCAAAGTTACTTCTTCACCACCTCTTCAAAGTTACTTCCCTTGTCTAACTAACCCAGACCAGAAACAAAAAGGCATGTTTATAACAGGCAAATTTTTAAAATCCTACACCCCATTAGTATTAAGTTGTATTGTAATCAAAATGGAGTATTTCCAACTGCCTTCCCGGAATCCCTGCAAGAGAAACATAGTGGCTTGCCTCAGGATACTGATTTTAAATATTATCATTTAAATATTCTTTGCTGAGAGATGCTTTTGGGTTGGCATACTTTCAAATGGTGATTACAGTCATGTGAGGTTCCTGCTTGAGACTGAACTCCTTTATGTCATCATGTGATTAATCAGTTCACAAATGTGAAAGGATAATATCCCATAGTTATAGATGTGGACTTTATATTAAATAATAGGTAGCCATTTTCTTTGGTACATTCATCTTTCATCTGCAGGAATGTACAGATCAACACCATTTTAAAAAGCTATTTCAAATGCAGCAATGAAACCTTTTACAGCCCAGCAAATATGCACAGACCAGTGGTATGAGAGTTGTGATAGAATGTACATCAATGACATTGACAAAAGAATACACATAAGTCAAAAATCAAGACAAGGTTTTAGAGTGATGCATTTATTAAGGAGCCAATAAAATTCACAATTTCAACACAACAATTTGGCAAGATAAAAATAGAATCATTATTTGTATTAAGCGGTCAAATAATGACAAATCTAGCAAAATAATATAATTTTCTCTTCATGATCAAAATATATTTACACAGTGGAACGGTGGAATGTAAGATGACCATGTACGCTGCAGATCCAGTATCACTTTATTCTAACATATCCACATTTCAGATACACAGCCCAAGATGTTTTTTTTTTTTCTTGCTGTCATCACCAGTGCAAAATTATCTAAAACATGACAATAACTTTATTAGATGTGAGAAATCAGTGACAAAATACACTTGGACTTTCACTGAACATTGCTCACCACAGTCAGCAAAATGCAGATCTATGAAGACAAAATTCTACTAATTACAGTAATATGTTGATAGAATGTCCACTGGTTAAGCTAGTGACTTGGTTAACATGATCAATACATAGTTTCAGTCTTCATCAGCTCCCTTGGGTTCCTGAGTATGATTAATGCAACCCATCAACAATGTAATCTCTGTATTATAATATGTTGCTATAAATCAAATACAAGTATAAAACAATAGAAAGAGGCAATGTGAAAGTAAGATAAATAAGTACCCAACTAAAAGCACATGTTTAAATGCAATTCATAAACATGTTATAAAAATGTAAAATGGAACAACAGCTGCTTGTGTATGTCCTACACTCTAAAACTTTTTCCAGTCCTCCATGACAAATAGGTACTTGTAACTTCTAAAAAAAAACCATATGAACTTATAAGAGACCACCGGTTCAGTATGTATTTCTTCTTTAATACTTTATTATACAGGACCATTAATTTCAAAAACATGAAATGATGAATAGCAATACAGCAAACGTAATGGAATATATTTACAGAAGAAGCACCATGCATCAGTCACCTCATTTCATATTTCCTATTGAAATACTAAAGCAATCCTACATCTTTCCCATGTGACAGTTGTATTTTTTTTCTGTCCCTGTGAATTTCAAAGCACCACAGTTTACAGTATTTGAACATTTTTATGTCACATCGATGTACAAAGAAATGTTTAGTGACAAATATTCCCTTGTATGATGGTTTGCCCTATTTATCTCAGTCTGTTGTTAGTGGGATACCCTGAGTAAGTTACTACAGAGGTGCCATGGTTACAGTTGTCACTACTGGTAAGTTTAATATCTGTAAGTCCTCTTGCACATTCCTATCTTATTTTAAGTAACAGTAAACTCAAATTACATGTTACTGCAAGATTTATAGAAAAATGATGTCACTGTTGAGAATCAAGCAGACAGAGTGTTTTTAACTTCACTAAAGTTCACTTCCAGTTTAAATGTGAATATAAATACAGTGTGAGTGTGTCACCAGATGACACTTCGAAAAGTAAAAAATACATCAGCCAGTAAAAGCCTACACAACAGACTATATCAGCCACTCTTCTTCCACCCAAACAATATTGGTCATGGTCTTTGGGAGTTGTGACTATGTAGAGTTGACTGCAATAATGATGTCACTATGATGTGTCCTGTGATTAATAATAATAACAGCTGTATGATACTGGTCTCTTGTGATGTCCTTGCAGAATACGTTGATTGGTGATGGGAACTTGCACCAACAGACTCACTCTATATTCTACTACTTGAAAACAAAACATGGGCTGTAACTACTGCAGTGGCATATCCATTCTATTAAGAATTTCTATGAAGGCACTATTTTTGCATCAGATTTACTCGTTGGACTCAAGAGGGAACCTTAACTTTCCTTGATCTTTCCTATGACCCTGTATGCTGACATCATGCCTTTTGCTCTGATAGTTTCTCATTGAAAGATGCATCATCACTTGCTAAACACTATAAAATTCTAGTACTTTATAGTAGTTGCTTGAGAAAAATTCTGCCTTATCATTTATTGAAGAGCTTTTATAATTTGAATGATGTACCTGAGATCAATCAAGCAGAAATAGTTCATTTTATTTGGCATCATTTGCTCAGGGAAGATGGAAGAGCAAGTGCTATTACTTTGATAAGTATATGTTTGAATTATGTGGGCTCGATTGTATTTCAGTTCAAGAAAAATAGAAAGAACGAGGTAGTCATGGCGAATTCATCATTTACTTGCAAAGATCTAACTTAATGAACTGAGAACACTTTGGGATTGTTATATCCAGGTGCTACTTTATACTTGGGATCAACAGAATTTGGTCCATCCAGATATGCAGTATCTGTAAGATTTACAAAACAGTTGTCTTGGCCACCTGAGTGTGGGCATGGTGCACTTTCTAACTCCAGAAGGTATAGTTGGTTTAATGCTGGCGGCTTGTTGAAAACAGGCTTTGGAACATACAAAGTCACCTGAGGGCCTTTAGATGGCCAGTATCGCCCTAGGTTGAAATCATTCATTATAGCCTGACCCTGGGAAATGCAATCAAACAATATTATTAGACAATAAAATAATGCTGGAACAAGGTTTATTCTAAACATCTAATAATATGATGCCAGCATTCTGAAATTCTGATGCCTTTATACCCTCCTTCAGACAGCTGGACGTACACTGAGAAATATCACAAACGATATTTAAACAATTCTTATAGCAAAAAGTAAACATTTTATGATCATTCAGAGCCAGTGCTATTCTCTACCTGCAATTTAGTAGTGGTGCTGCAATTACATGACAGCCTAACAACTCACAATACAAAAGGAAGTATGGAAGAAGTATATCAAAACAGAACATATTGTGATGAATCATAATTAAAAAAGTTTCAAAACATACCTTTCCCCATGGTCGTGGATCTAGGTATGTATCCTGAGGTTGATAAGGTGAATTTGGAATGTCAATATTGCCCACATAGATGGAAGGGGTCATTGACTGACCATCTGCTGACCGAAGTGGTTTGCCTTTCCTAATTGAAAAGATGAGAATAAGAATAGGGAAGTAATTTTGAAGTCTTGTGTTAGGAATACTTTATTCCAATTTTAAGTGTGTCACTGTTGCATTTATTTAAAAATAGAGAACAACTAATCCTAGATGCCAGCAAGGAAGTTTCAAGGAGGAGCTCTAAAAGGGAAACTCTGTGCAGTATCCTTTGATACACTATGCGTATCACTGGTCAGTTCTGCTATCACACATCTTAAAACTTTCTGCTTTCATGTGTCACAGAAGTTCAGTGTTTCTGCTGTTTTAATATTTCTATATACCAGTAACAACTGCAGAAGGTAAAGCTGACAACAGTGATAGTAGAATTCCACCGCTCACAGGAAATAATCAAAATGAAGTGCCTTTACACAGCACTTCACCCCCAGAAGGCTCGGAGCTCATTACAGCTACATGCACACATACTCAACCACAAATGCACATCTCCACAAACATTCACACACAGCACATGCATACAAATACTCTTATTCATTCACAAGTACACACACACTCAGAGAGCAGGAGTCTCAAGGTCAGGGGAAGCATGGATTCCAGTCTCTGATAATGTGGCACTGTAGTTCTAAATGTGGTATTTTTTTATCAGTGCACTGAAATTCAAACCACATTCTCTGAATCTCACCTTGAGATCTGCCTGCTATGAAAGAGGGCACTGTATTTCAAGCTGCTGGAAACTTACAAGTAATGAGAGAAAAAAAACAACATCTAATTGTCATGATCACCATGAGGTGAGGTGCCCTCCATTCATTTTCCTAGATTATGAACTCTGAAATTCAAAAGGGAAGAAGAGCAGATGAAAACCTAACAACCTTGAAAGTGTAACAACCATACTGATCTTTCTGATGTCATCCGGAAATGCAGATAACAAGGTTGTGCTGATAACTTCATTAAATTCTACAGACTGTGATAGTTACAGTGCAGCCCTAAATATAAAATTATTGGTCAAACAGTGATGAACTAACCTGCCCCGTAATGAAGTCACCAGCAGTGAGTTGATATTCTCCACATGTATGGGGTAAATTTGCCAATTTGTTATCACTTCTTCCCCTATTGTGACATTTTCTGTGATACCCTGTAAGAAAATACAATCAAACACTACATAATCCATCTGAAAATTGAACATATTCACTCAGATAACATTTGTATACAGTGCAACTCGAATATAATGAGCATGGATAAAACAAGTTCTTGCATGTACCGAGCAAAATGAAAATCCCCTTTTTTTTTCTTTCTTTGAACTCTGAAACTTGCCTTTCATATAACGAGCACAAAATCCGCTAAACACGGCCCTAACGAGGTAACCGACCTGCCATTAAGCCCTCGCAACCCTTTCGTCCGCAATAAAACTTTCAGCGGCGAGGAACTCGAACGTTTAGGCTACGTAACAACTGCCAACAATAGGCAAGTCTCACTGTCTCGCTTATGTAATTTACCGGTAGGATTACCGGTACAAACTAGTTGCGCAGTAGGCCAAGAAGCGGGATGGGAAGGATGCGGTGGAGATGTGACCATGCGACGGGAGGAAGATGGGATTGATATGCTCGGCTAATGATTGGCCAAGCCTGTTGTCTATACCAATCATTGTGCTAGGCAATTTTGATTTCAATCATAACAATTGCAGAAACGGTGATTACGATCGGTCAGTCATTCGTTTCTCGACTCTCAACATTTGCATTGCTTTGTTTACACCGCGGGGCCCTTAGGTTTGTGGCAAACTTGTGGTGACCCCTGGGTAGACAAGGCGCTTCCGCTCTACCCGCAGCGAGCAGTCTAGCCATGTTAGATCTAGTATATGGGTCTCCCTGACACTACTGACAGTTTTTACATGATTTTCAGTGGACCATGCGTGTAACGAGCCATCGGTTCTAACGAGCACCGACAGTTGGTCCCGACGACCTCGTTATATCCGAGTTTCACTGTGCTGTATAATTCATATATGCCTTATTTATGATTGATCAGTGGGATAGTGCAGGGGTTCTAATTTGGGGATGTAAGGCACAAGAAGAGGCACTCATTTAATGATGACACACCAAGGAAAAATAACTGGACAATGAGATGGGGAGGAAGATAATTTTACCAGGAGACAAGGGCATCCTCAGGTTCACTCTTATCTCCCTTTTGTGAATGTCTGAGGACATCTATAATATGGCATGAACATTTCAATTTTTCAGACATTGCATAAGTTGTATAAATTATAGAGAGAAGACTATAACAGGTGTAGAGAGAAAACAGAAGA
This sequence comes from Ellobium chinense, assembly GCA_033807755.1. Classification (NCBI taxonomy): domain Eukaryota; kingdom Metazoa; phylum Mollusca; class Gastropoda; order Ellobiida; family Ellobiidae; genus Ellobium; species Ellobium chinense. The sequence goes on from JAWQUT010000447.1 coordinate 513,911, forward strand.
ATGGAATGACTCTATGAACTTAATAATGACTTCAATGAGTAAGATGAGCTGAGTGCAGCAGGGCTAACAACATATTTTTTTGCCCTGATGCTGAAATACTAAAATCTAGTACAGAACAACAGCTGACATTAAAACTTACCTTGGTGTTGAAGTTCATGTTTGTAGAAAAGCCTATTCTACCCTGGTTCTCCACCAAGATGTCAACTACACTTCCCTCCTTGCCTGTAACATTAACTGTTGTCATAGTGTCTCTGTCTAGCATTCCAATAGGGATCTGGCAGGTACGCAACATATAAAAATAAAACATACAAGTTTATACACAGAGATTATAGGATGATCATAGGATTGAAAGTGTGTGAATGTGTTGTTTGTCATGTGATAGCCACAGTGGGAATGCTTGTGAAGATATGTCATACATTACATCATGTCCGTTACTACTGAGCCAAATGTTATGACTTGTGACAAATTTCCTTAAGGCAATCTTACTGCGTATAAGTGAGTGATCTTTCATATATAATTACTGAGCTAAGTGGCTTCAGTCATTTTTTACATTTCTGAGAGAATGCAGCCATTTTTTATGCCAAAGTGAAAAAAGAGTCAGCATGTATCTTTGTAACTGCAATTTTGACAGGAAAAATATTAACACAATTTATTATCATATCGACGCGGGCCTTGATCTCAAAAACATCATGGCATCCTTACTTTTAAAATGGTCTTAATCTAACATGGGTCATTTTTAAACCACGTTGAGACATCTAACTGGTCAAGCTTTACACATGCTAGTAACTTAACTTTTCAGTACAAAAAGTTTACTTTTTCAGTAAAGTGAGCTTCCTCTTTCAGTAAAGTAAGTTTATTTTTTCAGGAAGGAACTACCTAACGTGCAAAGACTTGTTTGAATAATAAATCTACCTGATACACCTTCAATGCTGTCTTTAAAAATGACTGCTCTCACTGACTAAGAATAATACATTACATGCAAATAAAAGCAGCAACAAATATACTCACAGAATTCATCATAACAGTAGCTCTGTCCCTGACCCCTGTTGTCTTCAGCAATGTACCAGCTGCATAATCTTTATTGAGCATAAATCTGTATAGGATGAAACCTTTGTACTGCAAAAAGAGAGAGGCACTTTACTTAATCAAATATCTGAGTCAGTCTGCGAAGGTATTTCAAATGAAGTTGACAGCTAACGGAAACATAATCCTGAACAATGCAATTATGTTTCACATGCTTACTCATTTTCTGCAAACATGTCTTTATCAAGCTCACCACAAAGATACTAGTCAAATGGGCTAAATATTCCTTAAAATTTGTTGGAGTGAATAAAACTTCACAAAAAAAAATGGGGAACTTCCACAGCCTCAAACTTCTCAGTTACCTTGATATCAGGTCATTTTCTGGATCTCTACACAAATGAAATGAATTTAAATGAAGAAGTTAAACTTACAAATCTTATTTTCTCCATTGGTATTGGGTACATTGATATGATAGGGCCCTCAGGACTAAGGTAAGGTAAGGCATCTTGGATTGTGCTCACCTGTTAGAGAAAATAAAAACCCATTCAAGTACGCAATCAGTTTAATAGTTTGTAAAGTATTTTCTTCCTTTCAATAGAAAAAAGGTGCCAATTTATTTTCATAACTATTAAAGACAAATAAATATACATGTAATTAGTATATAAATATAAGTAATACAAGATCATCTTTAATATGGGGAAGAAAGTTAAATACTGTATATCTAATGGTCATGTTTTCAGAGACCATTTACTAGATCTAGTCCAGTTATCACTTTATAAAAACAGAGAAGATGAGAGAGAAATGCCTTCAAATCCATTCATAATAAAACATAGCATAATATCAGCATCCCTTTACTAGTAGACAGGCAAATAAATATCATACATATGTTCAACTGTTCATAGTCGGATTCACAAGATGGGATATTTGGATAGCAAAAAATTTTTGGTCTGTTTTAAGACTGAAAAATTAACCATATTATTTCATGTTGGAACATGACACTCACAAACTCCATGGGTATCTTGCCATATGCTGTCTTGTTGGTACTTTTTGGTACTGGCACTTGTGGCAGCGGTAAATACTGAAAGACAAACCCTGACATGTGAGTGACCCAAAGAATCAAATTCATACAATAATTTAAGTAATCTGCTCTTCTACTATGTCCTTTACGATGCAAATGATAGCTGATATAAACATATGGCAAAGATCACTTGGGTGCTTCTTTTTCGCTTAATGCCCATTAAAGTAATTGTCATACTCAGAGCTAATGCTCCAACTGTCAGCTATGCCTGAATTCCAGAAACCATAAGTGTGGTCCTGAAGACCAAGGTGGATGGGTAAAACTTCGGAAGACTTGACAAAGTGACTACAATTTTTTTTTAATTTATTAGCATATGAGAAAGTAAACAGTACAGGAATGATTTCGTCATTTCCATTATGGAGTACTCTTTCACACTTTGAAAAATCTTGATGATTCATTACTTTAAAATATAAATGTTATTAAGGAGTCAGAGGAGATTTATTCACCTTAGAAATTATGTCTCTTATTGCATAAAATTTTGAGGTGATATCACCACCTTCACTGACTGGGGCATCATAATCATAGCTGGTGGGTACAGGCTGATATGGAGGACTATTAGCACCTGAGAATGAGAAGCAAAAATTACAGGTGAGCATAAATAAAAGTTTGCGTAATAGATATGCATCCAGGAAGTACTACTACAAGCTATCACTGTTGTGATTAAGTTATAATGGTACAACATCATGTTAACAGATTCTATTCACTTCAGAGGCTGAAAACAGATTAACTATCTACTAACAAATGTGAATTACAAACAAATAACTGAGATGCTATGTGCATGTAGGGAGTTCATCACAGCTATTACACAGGGCTGAAAATCTACTATATCAGAAATGTTAGTGGCTGGTGCTTCAATTATGATGAATCCCAAATTCAAGAAATTTGCTATGGGGCTGGTATCTCAGTCTGTATTATGACAGCAACATTACTCAGTGAAGGTATACTACCACAGTATCATCAGGAAATAGAATGAATCAAAGAAACCACTCTGCTATGAACACTAAGTACAATCTTATCAGGTTGTTACATGACAAGAATGAATGTTTGATGTATATTAAAGTAAGCTCAACTCTTGTACTTGCATCCGGAGCATTCTGATGTTTCTAATCTGGTTATTAGCGGCTTCACTTACCATTATAAAAACCAAAATTTGTGCCTCCTACAAACATGTACCTGCAATAGCGAAACATCAAAAAATGTAGGAATTGTAATATTCACATGAAAAGAAAATTTAATCTACAATGCTGCATCAAAGATGGCATCTGCTCATTATGTATCCCTGTAATTCTTTAACACTAGTAGCTTCAATACTCACCTAGAACCAGCAGACAGGTAATGTTATGATAATCTGCCTTAAAAATGATTTAAATCACTATATTGAAGTATTTAAACGCTCTCATTGCTCTTAATACCCTGAACCAAAAAGCTGTGATGAGTGATTGACTTGTAAATTTAACTGTAATGACCATGATTTACAAGTATGTCCAGATGTCCAGTAGTAGATAATCCCAAGTTGTAACTGACTTAGCATAAATTATAGAGCAGAAATCTTTTATCCCCTTAACATCTGAGCATACACATCAATAGGCTTTTATACAAGCAAAGTTGTAGATACCATTCTGTTTTATAACTTACATGTTGATGTTTGCCCCATAATTCAGTAGCATGTCCAAGCTCTTGGCCACAGGTGTGGTTGCTGTTGTGGAATGGGGATCACCCCAGTGATCAAGCCAACCTGTGTAAAACTCAGAATTGACCTGCAGCATACAGTTCAAATAATATGAATTGCTGTAGCAAGATTTGGGTTAAAACTAATTCAATATTTTGTACCTTTATTTAATCCCTGTCTTTATCTTTGACTCACAGATGAATTAATAACTCTATCATTCTCATGCCTCAAGAATTAATATAGGTTTTCTTTTACAAGAGCATACTTTCCTCATGACCACAGTGATACTTATTAGCTTACTACCATAACAACTCAGTACTGGACAAGAGAGAAAAAACAACTAAATGATAATTGGTCCATGTGGTTGAAAATGTATACAACGTAAATGGCACAGTAGGATGTTGCATAACGGTTTATAAAACTTCAGGAAATCAGCAGGATACCTACTAATAGTGCTAATCTATTTCTAAGGATATAAGCGTACATAATGATCATCATTACCAATGGTCCATAGGGCTCAAAGTCTCTCTGCGACTGAAATGCACTTGCAGGATTATCTGATAAAGAAAATTTGAAAATATTGTCAGACAAGTATTCAGAACTCTATTTCTAGCTATGCATCACATTTATAGTAAAGAGTTTGGAAGCCTCTAAATTGAGAGTGGTAGCTTGACCCACAGTATGTAGCTGGACTGGAAAGAGGTATGATTCACACAGAAGATGGAGGCAAGAAAAGTGAGAGTGGTAGTGTGAATGAAAGCTATGTGGGTTCATTATAAAGTATCAGCTTTTGTGCATATAGTGAAATCAATTGGTTCACAGCTCAACACTACAAACAGTTCTGATTTACTCACATGTTACTCCAAAATCCACGGTGGCATACACGCCACCAATTTTCCCACATTTTAGGAAATAATCTGCGCCACCATCAGTAGAGTAGATCACCGCAGCATCCCCCAATATGGATTTCACTTTGTCTCTCAGATGAAATAGATAGCCCTTGTCACAGGCAAAATAGCTGCCATATTCATTTTCAATCTGGAAAATTATTTGAAATAAAGCCATTTATGGAGGAATTCAAAAGTATATGATGATCACAGCATGATCATTGATAATTTTGCATCACTGATATCTATGCTGCACTGGAAATACTATGACATGGACAGTATTGTTTTGTTTTTTTTTTTTAAATAATATAAAATTTTTGTTGAATTCACCCTCTAGGGAGCATATATGAGAGACTAGACTAGTCTTTATGAACTTCTTCATTTGCTTTCATCCCTATTCTATGAAAGAACAGAGGAACACTGGCCACTTTCACTCATCCCTCCTTGTAGTGTCTGTTCTGCAATGGTAAAACTAATTTTGAAAGTTCCTAAGGCTGGTAAATTAAGTAGGTGCTGACAAAGTGAAACTTCCTTGGTCCAATTTTTCTTGCTTGAATAAGCTTTGTGGATTGACGCTTATTTCTAAAACAATAAAGAAACTCAAACTTCACAAATGCATCTTGACAATCAATCTCTGGTGTTCTTACCTGCACCATAATTATAGGGCCCCCATTATAATACATGTAGGGTTTAATCTGGTTCAGCAACTCGGTGTACCATTTGTCGACCCAACTGAGGTATGCTGGAATGAAAGACTGCATCATTTCAATACCCAGGCTATTTAATTATTTACCTCCTACTTGTGCTCAGTTCCTTTTTCCCTCATTCATACACCCTCTCTCTAAAAAAAGAACTAAAAGAACTACTTGATATAGTGAAGAGTAGTCCTGAAGGTACTTCACAGGTAATCTCAAAGAAATACCAAAGGTTCTTCAGAGACATTAACTTAATGGCTCACTAACTAGGCCATGTATAAAAGAATCTGAGCATTTGTAAAGTGCTATAGAGTACAATGTTTATGTTAAATAAAGTTATGCTCGTACTGGAAACCTGGTTTAAGTCCAGTACCAGGTCTATTTGTGGACAATACAGGTCCTTACAAGAAGCCTATGCTTAACAAACATGGAAACCTACATGGATCACTGGTGCGAAACACCATGTCTGGGTCCTCTGTCAGTAGCCAGGCTGGAAAGCCACCCTGCATCAGAATCAAAAGAGTTTATTCATTTTGATATATGCCCATATCACAACAATTCTGATGACTGATTATATGAATCAACAAGTGAGAGCAACTAGAGAGGAGGAAAATAAGCATTTTGAACAGAAATGGACAATAAGCATGCACAAAATTACAAATGCTCGCAAACAATGTAAGGCTCAAGAAAAAAAATAAAGAAATTGATGATCTCTAATATGTCTTGGTACTTTTTGCCAAATATTTTGTGTACATCTGTGTACAATGAGTCATTATCCTGAAAGAATGTGTGGTCAGAAAGTTGCATCAGTTACCCTTTACCCCTTCAAATACATCTGTAATTCTATAAAAAGCTTCAGCTTTATGATTACGTAGAAGTACAAAATAAAACAATGTACAGAATAAGTCTAAATGGCCAATGACATAATGACAACAAAAATTACCAAATATGTAGTTATGTCATCTCTACAGTGTGCATAACACAAATCTCCAGACAGAAGTGTTTGTTCTTGATACTTACAAACTCCCACTCGCCACAGATGTAAGGCCCCAGTCGCAGCAGCACAAGTAAATCTGATTTCTGGGCTAGGGTTAGAAATCTTCCCAGGTCTGAAGCTCCTGTCCACGTAAAGTTTCCAGGACTCAGCTCATGGACATTCCATGGGACATATCTGTTTGGGGCAAAGGGGAAGGGAGCGAGGAGATCGTAGAGGCTACTTAAAACACGTGATTGATCCCAAATCTAAGATATAATCTGGGCTATAATCCTCACATAGAGGTGTTATTAAAGTTAATATAAAAAGGGTTAATACAGAATACAGTAAATTCTTTTCAAATACAACAGTTCAGCAAGTGTCTGCCTAATGATGCAATAACGAGGATTCCAATGACTGAGAGTTTGCCTCTGCAAATGAGCTATTCCCCTTGCCTAAACCACAGAGGTTTGTGGGAAAAATAATGAAGTCACTCAGGTTTCAGCAGCTCTAGACATTTCTATCATACAATGCATTGTTTAGCTTTCCATTAAGATTCTGGTCAACCAAATTAAAAAAATAAGTTTGACCATGCAAATGAAACAAAGTCTATGGCATTTTTAGTACCACAACCTGACTTATTTGATACATCTGCCACTTACAATGGAGTGAACAGATTTACATAGATGTCCCACCACCTGTTTGTATATAACATTGACAAGGTGGTTGCTGTATGCCCATTCCCTATGAAAGCTATCTGATTAAAGCTTATGGCTGTCATGCCCGCAGAGTGGAGGAATTTGAGCTTATGAGATCATCACCGCTGCCTAAGGAAGGCAGAGGTATAACATCATGCTGACAGACATTTAAAAGACTGTTCATGTTTGAATAATGTATTATGGTTTACTGTGGTCCAGGGGATGAATCAACTGAACTTTGAAGATAAATCTTACCCTTGAACTACATTGAGGCCTGCGGCTCTCATTTTCATCAGTCGATCCTCCCAGCAATCAGGATGAACTCTGGAATAATGCATGCTCCCAGACACGTATCGAAATGGAAGGCCATCTTTCAAAAATGTGTTATTCAAATAGTCTATCTTAAATTCTTGAGCCCCTTGTACCTATTAGAAGTAAGAATAACCATTATTTGTTAGGTGGTTGATACTGCGGTGATATTTTGATGGATGAAACTGACTGTCAAGTGGAGAGGAAAGAATGAAGACAGTAAGAGATGTAGCACCATTAATGGAAGGCTTTGCTTTGACTGACTGATTCTTGGCATGATAAACAAGAAGAAAGTTTATCTAGTATTCAGATGTGATCTACAGAAACAATTAGTGTGAAGAGAATGGTGGTTCAGAAAGAGGTGAAGAAAATTCTAAAATATTCTCATGATGTAGTATTTGTGTGAGGATACTTTCTCACTTTATTGAACTCTACATAATAATCTGCCTTTTTGCAAGAGACTCTGTCAGTGTTGGTGAATATGTTTGATTGGCATATACCTTCATGAGTCTGCTTAGCAGCTTTGCCTTAATTTAGCATTACACTGCCACTGATTGTCTGTGAAACATATCCCATAGACTATACAGTTGAGGTCTCTAAACAACAAATAAGGTTATTATCAACTACATCCTGAACCATCGGCATTTCCAGTCATGCTCAGCTGCATTTTCCCCACTTTAGGAATATGTAGCATTGGATGGTCGAATATTGTGACTCTAATGATATGCAGAAGAATATTTTCAAAAATATGAAATCAATTGCAAAATACTCAATTCGGCTTAAAATAGCATCCAAAACCAATCAGAAAATTATATTTGTTTCGAATTTCATTCTGAACAGTCGAAACTCTTGGATTTAAAAGTTTCTCACTTGAAAGTTTGTGTTCTCTCCCGCTGGGTTCTTGGGATCGCGACGTCTTTTAAGACCAATGCTACTGATTTTTTTGTTACGTGTTGATCTAGATCTATCATGCAGCCTTATAACGATAGGTTAAAAGCTTTGCAGTTTTAAAGAAAATTCTTCAATATCAATCAAGTTAGATGAAATAGTAATACAACTGTCCTTCAGATCACAAAAGATATGCTGGACCAAAGTTTAAGGACTGAAAAACAGATAAAAAATTGCAACAATAACCACTCTCCATGTCGGCATCTTTTGTTTGCCACCAGAAATTTGTGATCCAACTGTTAGATTTAGCACAAATAATAATTATTTCATGGGCTCACAGATGTGACAAGGTATTACAATTCTTTCAAAATATCAGTAATTTAGACTTTTGATCTCTGCCACAAAGTATGAAAATCAAATATGAATTACATGTTGGCCTAAAGAAGGTTACCACTGAAACAATGCCATCTTCCTGAAAATGCCGTAAGTGACACATCATCAGTGTTGTGTAGCGAATATATAACGATAAAGTAGCGAGTACTTTTTGACAAAAATTGGTAGTTTTTATCGTAGCGAATATCAGCGCTAAAAAAGTAGTTGTAGCGGTAGTGAAAGTAGAAAAAAGTAGTGAGTACTCATGCTACTTTTTTTTCGTCAATTTGTTTTTCCGCTCTGTTTCAATTTATTTTTTTTTTGAGCACGACCGGCCAACCGCCTTTCAAAAAAGTTTGGTATCAGTTCTCAATTCATTACTACTCATCCTGTCTTAACTGTGAATACTCCGTCCATCCGTCTCATCTCTTACACTATTTTTTTTTTTTTCATTCTTACACACTTACAATTCATCAAATGTGGGGAAATGGGATTAGATTAACATTAGGTGGCACTAAATCAGATTTTTTGCGAAATCCTGTGACATCTGTCGTAGCCACTAGTGAAAGCCGTTTTCAGTATTAGTAATTATAGTAAGGTAACAGTAGCAAAATTATGTATATATAAACAATGTACTCCCCCTCCCCCCCCGAAATAAAAAAACCCCAAAAACTTTTATTCTTGACGAATAAGACATAGCTCTGGGCGGCTCTGGCCATAATTATACCGACTGCTAGACTGCCGTACCTCTTGTTGATGGCAAGTGACTTAAATAACCAAAGAAAGCTGTTGCATGGGCAAGTTGCAAATTATTATTTTTTTTTTTTATGTGATGGTTTCAGAGCATGTCTGATCGACTTGTGTGAGAAAATACAAGCAGTTTGATAATAATTTGATAAATAGCTTGATAACGATATTGGTGTGATTTTGACAACTGAGAAATACAAGACAAAAACTGTAAACGTACCCTGTCCCTTTTTGATAAATTATCCATAAACCTATTACCTTTTTGTTATATATGTTGTATTCAATAATAATATTACACGTAGATCTATATTGTTGAAAGAGGTTGGTTCAAAACAGTTTAAAGAGAAGAGTAATAATAATAGTAATATTATAAATAGTGAAAAAAGTAGTGAGTACTTTTTGAAAAGTAGTGGTAAAGCAGAGAATACCAAATTATAGAAAGTAGTTTTAGAGTAGTGAAATTACTTTTGTGATCAAGTAACTTGTAGTTAATCAACTACTAAAAATAGTAGTTTTTTGCAACCCTGCACATCATGAGGAAACTGGAAAGCACATAATAACGGCCTTAAAATTGGGAAATTGGCAGTTGATCGGGGAAGTGCCAGGAAGATCAGCTGTCAGCAAATTTTGCACAGTTTTGACCTATAACCCTGTTTTCTATGGGGTCAAAGTTGAGCAATATTTGGTCATAAGTAAAAGAGAGCAAATTCTGTACTACCATTCTTTTTTGCTCAGAGCTCCCTTTCATTCACACACAATGAAAACAACATGAGGGAACAAATTTGTTATTGGCGGAGACCAGATGTCTGCTATTTTTTTCAGGCAACACCAGAACTAACGAGACTGGGTCGTTTTATTTACCCTCTCAATTCATAGAACACTACTGATTCGATATTTGTTAGGCCTATTAAATTAGAACCCTTCACTATATTATTATGGACGTGACACATATTTTCGGCAGTCACCCATTTTCGTCAACACTTTTGTTTTGTGAGTAGCTTCCCTNAAACCCCAAAAACTTTTATTCTTGACAAATAAGACATAGCTCTGGGCGGCTCTGGCCATAATTATACCGAGTGCTAGACTGCGTACCTCTTGTTGATGGCAAGTGACTTAAATAACCAAAGAAAGCTGTTGCATGGGCAAGTTGCAAATTATTATTTTTTTTTTTTATGTGATGGTTTCAGAGCATGTCTGATCGACTTGTGTGAGAAAATACAAGCAGTTTGATAATAATTTGATAAATAGCTTGATAACAATATTGGTGTGATTTGGACAACTGAGAAATACAAGACAAAAACTGTAAACGTACCCTGTCCCTTTTTGATAAATTATCCATAAACCTATTACCTTTTTGTTATATATGTTGTATTCAATAATAATATTACACTTAGATCTATGTTGTTGAAAGAGGTTCAAAACAGTTTAAAGAGAAGAGTAATAGTAATAGTAATATTATAAATAGTGAAAAAAGTAGTGAGTACTTTTTGAAAAGTAGTGGTAAAGCAGAGAATACCAAATTATAGAAAGTAGTTTTAGAGTAGTGAAATTACTTTTGTGATCAAGTAACTTGTAGTTCATCAACTACTAAAAATAGTAGAGTTTTGCAACCCTGCACATCATGAGGAAACTGGAAAGCACATAATAACGGCCTTAAAATTGGGAAAACTGCCGTAGCAGTTGATCAGGGAGGTGCCAGGAAGATCAGCTGTCAGCAAATTTTGCACAGTTTTGACCTATAACCCTGTTTTCTGTGGGGTCAAAGTTGAGCAATATTTGGTCATAAGTAAAAGAGAGCAAATTCTGTACTACCATTCTTTTTTGCTCAGAGCTCCCTTTCATTCACACACAATGAAAACAACATGAGGGAACAAATTTGTTATTGGCGGAGACCAGATGTCTGCTATTTTTTTCAGACAACACCAGAACTAATGAGACTGGGTCGTTCTGTTTACCCTCTCAATTCACAGAACACTACTGATTCGATATTTATTAGGCCTATTATTAGAACCCTTCACTATGACTATATTAATATTGTTGGAAAACATCCTCTCATTTCCAGCTTGCTTCTTAAGAGGCATCATTCTTATCACATTTACCAACCCTCTATGTTCTATTCGTTGGTGCTGTGAAAGTCCGTATGTTAAAGATTTTAATTATAGTGTCGCCTGCTTTTACCTGTTGGGTACCCTTGTACGTGATTAAAACCAGCAAACTGATCCCAAGAACTGTTTTGGTAGCCGCCATTTTGCATTGTCATGTGATCCGCTGAATCTGTCCATGTGACAAGGTGTAGGATCGCTCAGCTCTGTTGCGAGCAAAGACGTTATAATATTAGTACATGTATTATAATCTCTTTGGTTGCTCTTTGGAACTGAGCTGATCTGGAAAAAAATCACAATTTTCCTGGAACTGAGCTAAACTTGATATAAGGGCACTTTTTCCCCAGTGATCTGATCTTGATCTGAACTGACTTTTTTTGGTGAACTTGCCCAAC
>JAWQUT010000447.1:530746-540943 GCA_033807755.1 Ellobium chinense
GCACAAATGATATTTCTTTCATTCAGCCATTCTTTCACGTGGGCTTTTTCATTCTTTGTTTCTCTACACTAACCGTAGTGAAAGAGCAGCTCTGCTTTGGGTTTGCTTTAATTAATGAGGAGAATCAGCAACCTTCTCTCTTCCTCGCCTTTCTCCCCCCCCCCCCCCCCCCCCCCCCCCCCCCAGTCTTTTCTACTTTCCATCCCCCTTTACCGCTNAAAAAAAAAAAAAATTAATGTCAATTGGTTTTCAGATCTCATCCATCCATCCATCCATCCATCCATCCATCCATCATCTATCCATCCATCTACCATCAATCCATCCGTCCTTGGCATCCGTTCATCCATTCCCCTGTTTGTTGGCCCGCCTGCCCGCCTATCTCTCCCTCCTTCTCTCCATCCATCCATCCATCCATCTGATCGACGGTCGGTTCGTCTTTCTGTCTATGTGACCATATGCCGTAGCAGTGCAGATATCACAGTGTCAGTATGAATGTCGAACCATAATTGTATAAAGTAAAAAGTACAGACTGTTACCCTCCACGTCCTCTCCCGTACCTTTTGACTTGTTTAGGCAGAGGTGTTAGGGACATTCTTTGCATGGTCTCTCTTGTATAATCAACCCAAATTTTTTGGTCTCCAGAGTTTTGAGGAGATCAAAACTATTTCTAATGGAGTTGCTGTCCTTCTGTTCTTGCTGAATGAATTTCGCTTTTTATTTACTGAGGAGAAAATATGCGACGCCAACTTATCAGTTACGGTAGTAGCTCCCAAAATGGCATCTCATAATTAACAGTTCATAGTAGGCTAATCTTTATAAATGCACAGTTGCAGAGTGTGGATGTAAAATGTAGCTACCCGCGTCGATTTTACGGATGTCGCACCATAACTGGGCGCAGTCTGGTTTTTCAAAAGCGGATTTTTTTATCTTGTAATGCTCAGAATGCTCTGTAAATATTTACCCAAAATGTCCCGTCTTTTCTACGGGAAGGAAAGCTTCTCATTCCCTTTATTTTGGTCGTTTTCTTCTCCAAAAGCTCCAAAAGTACATTTTTTTCGGTACTACATTATTGCCAGTTATTCGCGGGCGAAAATCTTCCTTCTTCTTTCCTACCTTAACCCCCTCCCCCCCCCTTCCCCCCATAAAAAACGTACCGGAGACTTAACAAAAGGCCTCAAAATTATATAATACATGCGACAGAAAGCTTGGCAAATTATATCTAAATTATTGGCTTATATTGCAAAGTTAGGTACTGTATCATTATGTCGTATCAGGGGCGTAGCGTCCATGTAATCTATGAATCTGAGATTACCAAAATATTATCTTTTTTGTCTAATACAATTTAGTTCCTCCTAAATGTTTCCCTGACTGTTCAAACATGACCGTCGTGCTACTTGCATATCACTCATGAGCCGTTTACGAACATTAACAATATGCTTTTGTCAACATTAGCTACGTTACCACGCTGATAATCTGTCCGGGCTGTCCCGCAAATTCAGCAACGCTCCCAAATTCACGATGTCTTGCTTTCATAGGTAATGTAAAGAAACAAACTTTATAAAAAGTGGCCAATAATCTGGGAGAAAATTTTGCGTTTTTGTGCACGACTTCTGGAATTTTTTGGGTGTTTTTGGGGGGGCGAGCAGAGGCTGGTAGTCTAGATGGTATCGTAAGCATTCGAACATTGCTGAGCTCATGACGAATACAGCTTTATTTTGTTTAATGGGAAGCATCTCTAAGATCGCTAATTCTCACACTGCGTTTGTTAGCTGGAGCAAGAGAAAGAAGAGCTTAATACTTCAGGCTTATTTTTTTTTTAAGTGTCTCGCCGTGATGTGTTTGATTAGTGTCACCGTTTCCTAATGATAACATTTTTAGGATTATTCTACATTGGCATTTTTTATATTATCAGTATTATGTGTAACACGAAATCAAAGACTATTTATATAAAGTATTAAAATGACGGTGTTGGCATCCACGTAGCGATATATTTTTATTCTTTGTGTATGCCCATAAGCTTTGGTGCTTTCAGACAATCACCAATCGATGTATATATTCTAGTTTGTAAAGAAACGTGAAAAGTAAAAGAAATTAATACTAATAGGCTAATAGCGTATCAAATAGACAATGTTTAATAGCAACAAATAAATTTAGTGAACAAACCAAAGCTACATCTCGTCCGTGTTGACGTATAAGGTCGTATGCGACAAAAGTGAAGTTCGGAGAAAAATGAGAAAANTAGACAATGTTTAATAGCAACAAATAAATTTAGTGAACAAACCAAAGCTACATCTGTCTCCCTCCCTGCCTCCCCTCCCCCCCAAAAAAACAAACAAAACAACCATCACGCTATGCCCCTTGGTCGTAGTGATTGTGCCTTTTATATTGTTATATATATTGAAGTAGCATTAACAGTGTTCGTGTACTACATTCTGTAAATGTGTTATATACACATTATACTGTGCATACATGGGTCTCGATGCTTAGTACTTCAGTAAGAAGTATACCACACCCAGTGGCAGCTTTAAGCACGTTAAATATATGTCTAGGGCCCCCGCATATGTAGGGTGAAATCACCTTCGCTACGTCCCTGTGTCATAGTGATTGTGCCTTTTATGTTGTAATATGGAAGTGGCACTAAACAGTGTTCGTGTACTACAATCTGTAAATGTATACACATTATACTGTGCACACAGGGATCTCGATACTTGGTACTTCGGTAAGAAGTATACCATACCCAGTGGCAGCTTTAAGCACGTTGTTATACTGTATGTGTCTAGGGCCTCCGCATATGTAGAGTGGCCCGCGCCGGAGAACGAGAAAAAAATTACTGGTGGTAAAGAGAGAGAGAGAGAGAGAGAGAGAGAGAGAGAGAGAGAGAGAAGAGAGAGAGAGAGAGAGAGAGAGAGAGAGAGAGAGAGAGAGAGAATAAGAAGAAACGGACCAATGTTCATTTGTTGAACATGTTGCAGAATTTGTCACAGTCAGTAATCCATCTTTAATTAAATATAAGTGTTTAGCTTTGGCAGAAAATCAAAGTATACAAGGAAGGAACCTATCTATGCACTTCCTTAATAAATACCTTTCAACTTTGGACTGTTTGGCTTATCGGTGGCAGATATGACGACATGTGGAGACTACTGCAGATATTGAGACTAGTCATAAAATAAATTTGATGAGGATGGATTCTTAGTTAAACTGACAATATTGTTAATGTAGAGCAAGTTTTAGGCTTATCTTAGGCCATACTTTGATCTGACCTTCTTGACCTACATCACCATTTTATTACAGACAGAAATTCGTTTCAAACACGGATGCGATAACAAAATGTTCTTTTCGACCCAGCTTTCGGGTGAAATCGTGCTTTGCCTATGTCAGTATGTATGCTATTCATTCATGTGGTTCTTAAGTTTCAACTCCTCCAAAGGCGTCACCCAAATGCGCTTTCGCTGTCATAGGGAACAGTTCTAGGTCTTTGGGGAAAGGAGAAAGTTCTTCAAAATTTTCGCACACTTAGAAGAAAAAAAAAGCGAACTGCGGGTTTGATAGGGCTGGTAGACGTAGCCTTGCTCTAGTTACACATGTATATTATCTATGTTTCATACCACCCCTCCCTGGACCCTGTTCCTATGTCAAACCGGATCTGCGTCCTTGCGTATTGTATGGTAAACGTGACCGCCACTCCATGCGTGAACTATGACCTTGCTTGCTCTATAATTCAGCGTATCAACGTTTGATGAGCCTCGCGTTTTCTCAGACAACTTACAGGAAGTATGCCCAGCGTTAGGTATAACGTTGAGTGAAATTTTCTCAGATATGTCAGTAAAGATAGTTTCTGTGTTCTCTGTTTAGAGAACCTAACCTTAATATTATGCTCTCTTATGAAAGAACCTAATAATAATCGTAGGTTCTCTATCGATCTTTTTTTTAAAAAAAAAAGGTCTTTACCCTTCCCCCAGTCGTGTAGCAATGGTCTACCCCGTCTCTCTACGCAGCCTTTATTTTCTGTCATAGTGAACACAGTTTGACACTAACAATAAAAACATACTTGGAAGGAAATAGTTATACCACCCCAAATCCAGCTCTTCACAACAAGCCTTATTTGGCGAATCATTGCCTTCATGCTACAGTTCCCCATGACGTGTGCAAAATTTTCTCCAGCTGTCAAAAATTTGATGATGTTGACCTCAATGGGCATAATGACTCAGTCATGAAAAAATTGATTCAACCTGCTGACAGCTCTTTCACTTTCTAAGCATGGTATGGGTAAACCAGACAATGCTGTACTTTGAATTATCTCACGTGAAAACGATTATATAGCCAAATAATGGCTGACTGCTCTTCCTTGTCTTACATCATTATAAGGTCTTTGACACCTATTGTTTTTTTCTTCTTTTGGCCCTATTAACATTTTGTGTTATTCTATATATACCACTGTGATTTCGGGAAATTTCTTCCATGGAGATTAAAGTAGGCTACTTCTTTTGCCCGATCTTTTAACGGGAAGAAAATGGGGGATCAACGCCCAAACTTTTTCACAAATGTCTTTCGAAAAAGATCATCTCGAGTTCTGATTTGGTCCCCAGTTTTTCATTTGGCTGGTTTTGACCGCGTGCGAATACATAGGTCTACACATTTTATTTTTTTTTATCTAGAAGGCTCAAATTGTACCTGAACCTTTAAAATTGGATGCTTTATTTGGATCACAGGTCATTTTACACATTTCTACCCTCTGACACTGGCTGGCAGGGCCCCCAAAAAGGGGGATTTTATATATTAGCGGATTAATTGGCTTGTAAGTACACAATCAGTGATTTGCCCCTCTAATAGGTGTCACAAACCTATAAGTCTGCTGCGCGGTGAATTTCAACACGCGTTCACTCTCGATCGCAACTGAAGTTCTTCGTTCTGAGTAGCTCGCCATCGGCAGTGATGAGTATAATGATATTATTTATGTTCTCTCATTAGAGAGCCTAATATTAGGTTAAGGTTCTCCTGTTAGAGACTGTAGCTACTACCTTCAGGATTTTATACGATGTTGATCTAAATTTAATCATTTGCTCCTCGATGCATCTCATTAGCTGAGGAAGAACGGTGTGCCTCAGACAAGAAGGAGCATTGTATATTTTACACTCTATCATTTTATTCTGTTTGCCTTAGATAAACCGATGTGGACCTACTGTAGATCCTATACTCTGTGGTATTCTTCTGCATGTGTGCCTGTTTGTTCCAACACTCTGTGTCCGTCATTTTTTTCCGTTTAGCTGCGTCCCTTAAAGCCAGACGTGGCATCTCACCATGAAAATTTGTAGTTTTGCTCCTTAAAACAATTCATCAAGTATCCCAATGACAAAAACCATTAAAGCTTTCCAGTGTTATCAGCCTGTATCCTAGTAATTGGCAAAAATACGCGTGAGAACATGACATCCAAAGAACTGAACTTCTAAAACCTTGTGAATCCTAAAGCTCAATACAGAATAACAAAAGAGAGAAGAAGAGATCGATATTTGAATTCAGCAGCCACAAGTCTACAAAATTAGAACGCAGTTCAAGCAAACATTTGTCAAAAACTATGCTTCATAAATTCCACTAATGGACGAACCAACGTTATTGTCCACCTCTCACTGGAACACAGACAAAAGCATAAATATTTTAGCTGAAAGACAGCCTTTCTCTCTACATTATTTTACAAACTTCTTTATGACTTGTGGACAATAGGAGAACTAGTTGAAAACTGGCAAAGTTCTAGAAATTCCAAGAAATTTACATTAAAAAATAAAACTGTCTGTCTTGAACATAACGGCAGCAAATTGTTTATGCAGTTTGTAAGATTTACTAGGTATTTTGAACCCTGAAATCACTCAAAATAATTATATTGACAAGGTTTATAAAGATTTACGCTTGAAAAAAAAATAGTAGTCATTCAAAAGTCGGAGAGTATTTCTTAAGTTTCAGACATCGTGTCTGGTTGTAATATCTGCATTTTCGTCATCTATTCTGCGTGACTGGGAGGGCTCCTGTTGTTCTGCAAATTTCTTAGGCCACAGAGGTGATACACTCTGTCATTATTGTTGTTTTGTCATCACTGATGTGCTTTACCGGCATGTCAGATTAAATTCACCTTGTCATCTTCATGTTTCTATTTTCTTTTTTCACGACGGCTGTAGGTGCTGCTCGCTGAGGTCGGAGGTTGAAGGCTGTCTGGAAATTATGGTAGCACTCTGGACAAACTGTCTAATAGGACTTCCACCCCTTTCTTTGTTTGACTAGGGTATCCAGAGAGGTACTGTGCGGGCGTGATGTTTATTGTGCAGGAGCCATTAAAAAGCTGTAGTTATGCGCTTCATGTTACTTTATTGGCATGATATGCCTGACCCTCCACACCAGAGTGTAAAAAAATTCAGAGACATATAAATTTGTTATCGATGCAATGTGAGGCTTCTTCCTTTCTGAAAAAGGCTGGACCTTTGAAATGACAATAATAATAGGTAGCCTACGCATGGGTCATTATTGTGTGAAAAAAACGTGTGTAAAGTCTCGTCTGGCAGATGGCGCAAAGGATCTCATCAACAAAAAACAGCATCCCTGCATTGGTAGCAGCCGCCAGGGATGGCGACCTCGCCCTCGTGCGGCATCTCGTGGAGCAGGGCCACAATCTAGACGCCCGAGATCAGAATGGCGCATCAGCCTTATACTGGGCCTGCTGTCGGGGTCATGACGACATCTGTGAATTCCTCCTGGACGCTGGGAGTGACGCCAATTCTTGCGTGAACTGGGGAGCCACAGCCCTTCTAGCTGCAGCTGATAATGGTCACGAAACTTGCCTCAAACAGTTACTCAGAAGGTAGGATTTTAAATATATCTCACTGTTTTTTTCCTTTGCTTGAAATGTACGTATAATGCATTCTAAACATATACTCACGTGAAGAGTCTTAGATAGTGCATTAGTGCTTTAGTTAGATGCAGTGCGGCTAATTCTGTGAAGTCGTCGAAAAAAAGTATTGTTAAAGAAAGAATGGCACACTTTAATTAGCCGTCCATTTCGATAGCATGTAGCAGGAGCCTATAGTTTTCTCAAAAAAAGGTGTCAAGCAGCTGATGCCTTCAGGAAACTCATTACATAACTTTGATGTGTAAATCTGCAGGAACGTGGCTGTGAATATCCAAAACGACAGGGGCGATACAGCATTGCACGTGGCAGCATATCGTGGCTATCTGAATATCATCTGTCTGTTGGAGGGGGTCGGGGCTGACCCCTTCATCAAGAATTCTTCCAGTCTGACACCAGTGCAGGAAGCATATACGCAGCAGCGGCATGAGTGCGTGAATCATCTTTTACAGTATATGGAGTCGCTAGGTGAGTCAACTGCAAGATTGTAATTGTCTTATCGCAACCCCCTTCCCCACCGCCATCACTCACTCCATACCGTGTGGCAAGGGTATTAGTTGAACACTTCACCTCCATTTCAGTTACACTGTTTTGCTCATTTACACATCCTGTTTGCTTCCTTTCTCATTGAAGGGGTTAGGGAGGTGGGGCATTTTGGCCTTGACCTCGTGGACTCTCGGGTACGTGTTATTGGTTTTAGACACTTTTGCTTACTCCATGCATGATGCAATAATCTGCAAACTGTGCTTTCAATTCTGCCCAAGAAACTAAAAATTTAATTCTGTCAGAGATACTATTCTACAAACAAACAAACAAAAAAATGTATGGATGATGAAAGAGACACTTCAACATCGTCCAGCCTATTACTTTTGAGCAGCAGAAGCCATTGACTAACGAGAGTCTACAATCGGTCATAAGAGTGGATAACAGTGCAGACCATGCAGCCCGCAATATAAGGTAACATATGCATACGGCACGCTATCCAGGGGTGTGTCGGCTTCTTGAAATTTGCCGGACTTCCGGGGTTCGATCCCTGTTCCTAGCCATCATCATAGGCTCTCAGGAGAGTTCCATGACATTGCTTTTAACTCATGCATAAACCTACACCTTAAAGCATATCTAGGCTTCCAGACACCAACACCTCTTAGACTGTTTGCCTTACGTTATGCGCAATATCATATGACATCCCTGCAGAGAGATTTATTTAGGGTAGGGGCAGTATTTGAAATGAGAAAGCACACTTGAGACAGTTCCTAGACAGTGATATTAGTATCTAGAGATGTCCCAAGCTTGCCTTTCTTCACTAAACTTGCCGCTCTGCGCCTGACCTGAAATTAAGCCCTATGTTTGCGTCCCAATGTTTGCCAAGAAAATTTGCCGGAACTTCCGGGTTCAATCTGAGTTGAACACGGTGTCGTGTGCAAAAAGTAACCCTCTGTTTCGCTTGCCTTGGATATTGACGATGTTTAAGCGCTGCAATATTTATAATTTGAAAATTCCAACCGACATTTTGATTCCATTTTAGGTATGTCAAGATTCAACTCCATGCCGACAACAGCTCTTGGCATTCATGATCCTCCGGCAAGTTTGGATGATGCATGCAACTCCTGGCCTGTGAAAAGAAAAGTGCCGAGCCCCCCTCAGATACCGAGGTTTTCAGGGAATAGACAGCTACACTTAAGACGTCCAACAGAGAGCGGCACAGACATACCCGATGAGCTTGGTATTGTCCCGCCCCGCGGACTGGAAGGGTCACCAAAGTCATCAAATGGAAATCACAATGGAGCTCTAGCTATTTGCTCTTCATCGAAAGACAAAACTGGAATCGAGAATTCGATCACAGTGAAGGGAAAATTGTGTGAAGAGTTGGATGCCGAGATAGCGAGTTTTGATTCTCTATCAGGAACAGCTCTGCAGATACCTACACGCCAAGGCTGTCCATCGCAAAGCGCAAAATACACTCAAAAAGAAAATAAAACAACAGTTCTCCTTAAGGCGACCACTGCAGTAGATGCTGCTCATCATAATCTACCTCCTTTAGATGATAAAGATTACCTATCGCCACCAATGCTTCCGCCAAGACCGTCAAGAAAAGTTGGACCTCAAGGACAACTACCAAAGGTCGCGCCGACACAAGCGCACTTGACATCTAAGACAGATACCGAGAGTTCAGAGGAAGCTGACCCCTCTCGGAGGACGAAGCGTACACACAGAGAAGTTATGCCTGGTGTTCGGGTCGGTGATTTCGTAGAGCAACTGCAGCTACAGATGGTTGAAATGCAAGAGAGATTAACCCAGATGGAGGCTTTGAATTCCCAGCTCCGGGAGCAGCTTCACGCTCAGCAAAGAGAAAATCATGCCTTGAGGACTGAAAACTCCCACTTGCTCAGTTTACTTCACCCTCGGAAGACTAGAAGCTTCCAACCGCGTGGACAAGCCGAGCCAGGCAGCGATGTGAAACGTGTGGTCTCCACTTATCAGAGATGCTATCCGTCGGCCTCACCTTACCCACACTTATACACGAGTGAGAGTGACAGCTCTGATGCTGATAATGGTGGCAAACGGGCGGTTGAAACCAGCGAGCATGATACTGATTTTTAACTTTAAACTTTCTCTAGACAGCCTGATTCGCGCGTGCAGTGCACACAGCGAACCAGATGGAATGCGTAGATTTAGCCTCAATCTTCAAATCGGTCATCCCGAGGAGGAGATCTTGTATCCGTACATTAGGAGATTGTAGAGAGTATCCGCAGGGTTGCGCCCTTTTTTTTTTTTTCTTTCCATAGTACCGCACTTACATTATTTGTATTATACAGTATTTGTGTACTTTCCGTCTGAATTTTATACATGCCTTGTATTATTATGTATGATCACAATGTAGTTTTAGCACAACCTTAGGAAATAACTATAAGTGGTGGCACACCGTATTGATGCCAGCAGTGTATAATTCACAAGAAATATTTATGTCAGATTTTAGAATGCCAGGCCTATGCCATTCTCGATGTTATCATTAATTTCTTCTGTGTCCATCAAACGTCGACCTGAAATCCATGATATCCTTGATGCGATAGTAATGGCACTGATACTACATTTTATATCACAGTTATCATCATAACCACCCACTTGTTGTTGCTTACGTTGTTGATATCAGTGAATAACACCAAGAACGTTCATGTGACCATGTGATATGACCATATTATATTTCATGACTGTTTGAATCAATTTTTATGTCATGAAATAAACGTTTGTTATGGTGCCAGGGCCGTAACTACCTCTCTGAAACTACCTCCTTCGCCACTCCGCGTCCT
>JAWQUT010000447.1:540961-561634 GCA_033807755.1 Ellobium chinense
AAAGAAAAACCATCAGTGAGGAACCCCCTCCCTCCCCCATCTTTATATGTCAACATTTTAAAAAAAAAGACAGAGATCTTGGCATTTATTTCCATATTTTTTTTTACCAGTGACCAAACAAACATTTGAATCCATGAGTATTGTCGGGAAGAGGGTGTGTCTAACTCTTTGCTAAAGGCACACGTGACCGTGGAAGATGGGAGGGGAATAATGTAGCGGAAGTCTGGGGGCATGCTCCCCGGAAGATTTTGGAAAATAAAAAAGGAAGCAATAAGAGCGATATGGGGCCATTTCTCGCTAAAAACCAGGTGACCTTTTTTTGTCATGATTTCTCTATTTCCAAGATGGGCTGTAGGAAAAGAGAAACATAACAGACATTCTATGGGCTTTAAAATTAATTCAATTGAGTCGAGATGCATGCTTGTTCAGGAAGTTTTCAAAAAACAAGGAAGCAAAAGAAACAATTTAGGGCCATATTTAGCTAAATTATGTGAATATCTTTATCATGATTTGTTTATTTTTAAGGGGAGTTTTAGGTAACACAGAGACACAACACACTTCATGGCACCCTAGTAGTGTCAAACTCTGTTAAAGTCAGCCTAAAGAGAAAACTTCTGCAAGAATACATAATTTATATGTAATGCATTCACTTGTATATGGCAACAACAACAATTTAGCAACAGAACCCCTACAGAATCAGCACTACAGAACCTTACAATTTTACAGAAAAATACCAAGGTAAATCATGCAGCCTAGTGTGAGCAGTCGGGAAATGTGTTAGGGTCACTGGTGAACACTGGGCTCACACGTGAAAGTTAGGGCACATATTCAGGCAGTAGGTATTTAAGGATTAAATTGCTGTGAAGTTAGCGTCCCTGTGGGTGGTGGTAGCCACTGGTGGCACGTTCAGACTTGCAAGCTGAGAGACCCCGGGTTCGATTCCCGGTAGGAGCATGGCATTTCCTAATGTAGGTTTTCTTGGCCTATCTTCTCAAAATTGATCCTTCCCAGTAATTTGGTAAAATCCATCGTGACACACTTCCACAGATAATGTGTAACATCTGAAAATTTATCAAACTGGGCTCACTTTGCTCCCCCTCAATAGTAATGAATACCAGAGAATAGACTATGCCTCGCCATCCGGTTACACTAGAATGAGCCTGAGCTCATTAGGTAATATCCGAATATAAAAAAAAAACAACAACAACAACCAAGGAATAAACTTTATAGAAGCGAAAAACTGTCTCCGCTTCATGAAATTACAATTACTTGTAGCAAAGCTATTTTCTATGATATTGCTAAAACCTCACATTTGAATTTCAAAGGCAATTAAGAAACATTGTCTCTAAAATATTAATAATAATGATGATGCTTATATTAACAATAGTAAGTCTCTAAAACAATTTAAATCGTCCAATCTCATAATATACTACTTATGGCTCTTTTCATCTATACAGACGGTCTGAGCAGTGTGGTCCTACATTTGCGCAATGATGACAAGGATTTTGGTATACTGTCCTCCTTTGCTCCTGCAGAGCCTTTCATGACTGATGCTACCAATATTTGATAGATATATGGCCTGTTGCAGTATTTGCGTGAGAAAGGAATTCTTGTCTTAGTGATCTGCTCCTTTTTATTTTGCTTTCTGTGTTTTCTCATGATCTCATTTGTAGTCTCCAGCTTTTCTTCAAATTTTATCAAACTTGTTGAGACACAATTGCCCCAGGCTGATAGATCTTCAGTACACTTTTCCCCTGTCGGAGGGTTGATCTTGAACTTGTTCATGTTGGATTTGCAAATATACATGAATCTTAGGCGTGGTCTTCCTCTTGGTCATGGAGTATTCTTCATTTCGCTGTAGAGAAGTTGCTTTGCGATGCGAGTGTTGTCCATACGCCTCACACGGCCAAGCCACCGGAGTGACTTCTCGCTGATGATTCCCATCATGCTTGGCAATTATACGCTTATCAATATCTCTGTGTTGGTCTTCTTGTCATGCCACTTGATCCCAAGTATTCATCTAAGGCATCGCAAATGAAAGATATTTACTATATGCTGATATTTCATGTAAGATGTCCATGTTTCAGCTCCATAAAGTAAGGTGCCCAGCACGCATGCTTCGTAGACCAATAGTTTTGATCTTGTAAAGCAGCATCCACCTTTGGCAAAAAGAGTGTGAAATAACAAGTACCTCACCATCAAATCAAAAAAAAACCAAAAAACTCACATTATAGACTTACATTTTGGCACGATTTTTTAATTATACAAAACATGTTACTTTCTCACTCTCTCGCTTTGTCTCTGCCACTCCTCTTTTGTTCTTTTCTTTTCTCCTTGTCCCGTTTTTCTCTTCCTTTCTTCCCCACCCCTCCCCACGAGAGTCTCGGGCCTCCCACCGCATTGCAGGGACTGCTAATTACGGCACTGGTGCTTACACTGGAGATATTAGCATCGACCGATAAAAGACTTCAGCGCTGGGTATTACTTCCTTGATTTCGTGGCTATACTATTCAGTTGGTCGGAGATAAATAACTGTCTCTACTATTTACATGTTCTCATTGCAGATAATGGCCTATATGCCTTTAAGTTGTAGTGCAGAGATAGGAGTGTTTACCAGGCTCTGGGGAATGTAAACTTATTTGACTCCTAAGTTACAAATCCAAAAATCGAATCCAGTCGACAGTTAGTGTAAGAGCCTCGTGATTGTCTTGCTGACCTTCCTGTTAAACAGTGGTGTAGCTTTCTTCCTCAACACTCCCTCCACTCTCAAAAAAAAAAAAAATGCGGTCAGGTTGTACAGTAATATAGGTACACGAAAGGCCTTTCTTCGAAACATACGTAGTTCAGTGCTGTCGACCTCACACCATCGACCACTTCCCGCTTTCCTTAGGGCGAAGAAAGAAACACCTCTATTATAATAGCATATGTTATGGAAATTCCGTTACTACTAAGACAGATAAAGACATGCACGTTTGCCAAGAAGGAATGAACGAAAATCCTGTTTGAAAAGAAAGAAGAAAAACAGCGGACACTAGGACGTAGGAGTCAAAGTCTCTGTCCCAACATGTGAAAATATCAACCCATCCTTTAAAAAAAGTCACGTGACTAAAACAAATCCATGCAGGAAGAAACAGTCTAATCTGGTGTGCAAGGTTAATAAAGGCCGGGTTTTGTGTAAAAAGATAATAACGGGCTGGGGCAGAACAACGCTTTTTTTGGGGGGGGAAAAAAAGNGGGGGAGGCGGATTTGCAAGACATGACTCCCTTGTAACTTCTCTGTCCTGTTGTCAGACGAAACTCAACATACTGCTAAACCCTGAACACAAGCAATTCAGAGGCCAGCGGATCCTTGTGTAAATTAACCAAAACAGGATCTTACTGATGCAGAGTAGCTTATGCCTGGCTGGGCAGGGAGCATAGAAGCCTAAAGGATTATCTGAAGCCTAAAGTAGACCTTTATTCAGGCTAGCAGACCTACTTTGAAAGTATTGGCATACAGCTATGTATGTAATATGTGCGCAGTCGACAGTCCCAAAATAGGACCTGTCTAGTCATTGACCATGGAGGGTCGGTGCTACAGTTACGAAAATAGCATCACTCTGTTAACTGGCACTGAGAATAGAAGGAACAACTTTTGCGTTTTGAATAGCCTATTATAAAAAACAAGTGTGGTTGGTATTAAAAAGGTGCAATGAGGACGGATGTCCTTAGGTTAGCAAGTGTTCTATGAATTACAGAGTGCACACTCATGTTTTCCTGGTACGAGTATTTTGCAGGGAGGGACCAGGGCTGGGTAAAGCTAGTGCGGGCCTTTTGCATTAAGAACGGGTCCTCCCTTGTATTATGGTCGAGAGAGAGAGAGAGAGAGAGAGAGAGAGAGAGAGAGAGAGAGGAGAGAGAGAGAGAGAGAGAGAGAGAGAGAGAGAGAGAGGAAAGACAGACAGAAGACAGACAGACAGAGAAATTTTGCTTTCCATTCCTATTTATATCGTATTAATAGTATTGATATTTCAGGTTGTTTTTTTTTTTTNGGGGGGGGGGGAGAGAACTACACATCGCAGACACTCGTTATCTGTAGTGCTGTCACAAAATGGCCAAGGAAATGTCAATGAGCAGCAAATGTGGCCTAGGATTCCCCATTTCACCAGACGGCTTGCAAGCAAAGCATTTAATGTGGGACCTTCGAAAATACAAGGCCATAAAATATACTACTTTTGCCAACAAGTTAATCTGGCACCGGGAGGGACTTGGCACTCAGCCATCTAGTGGATTTATACTGAAGATTAAAGTACTGGCAAGACCACTGAACCTCTTTTGAAATCCTTGTGATGACAACATGCTTAATACTACATAGCCAAACTGCGCTAATGTCAATGGGCATCATGATCATGAATTTTTATGTTCCCAGATATCAGCCATAGGTCTGCATAAACATTGATTATTCCCTTTTTGTTTTTGTTTCTTTCCTGCAAAAACCAGAGATCTAGCTTGATATATCTTACAAATCTGGCATTTGTATCATGAAATGGTAGGACATCTTGTACCACTGCACTGTGCATGAACATGACACCCCTTTTTTCAGGAAGTACAAGCTCATAATTTAATAGGGCCTTTGGGTTATCTCTATCTATAATCATGCCTAGTCTCTTGACCTGAAAATATGATAACCTTTCCTGTGCAGAGGCCAAAAACTGCACCAGAGGCCATTTCTGTAAATGATTTGCTCTACTTCACTCTCCTTGTCCTAAGATCCATATATGGGATCCTGTTACACTAATATAATCATGATTTGTAGAGGGACTGTCAAAACTGGTGCGAATATATCTTTACATATGGAGGTTCAAAACAGTGTTGTATGATGATGGTATGCCAGATGAATGGATGTTCTGGCTAATCTACATCACGATCTTCCTCCCTCCTCCTCTGTGCCAGTCACAACCAAAGAACATTTGTAGATCCTGTTTTTGGTATGGCTGTTCTGACAAGTACCCTCAGATATGCTGACTATAAATTCCCCAGATGGCATAAATATGCTAACTATTTTGCAGAAAGCATAGTTTGCATTATCCGTGGTAGTGCTTTGCATTATCCGTGATAGTGCTGGTCCAACCCAATGATCATTTGGACTCAAAAGGCCTTTTCATAATAAGCCTATTTGCCTGTAAACTACTGGGAAGGCAATAACAAAACAAACAGTGCAGTCATCCTCAAAAAGAAAGCAGCAGACAGCCAACATACATATTCAGTCACAGCATATTATGTTCACTTTATTTGAAAATTCATAAACAAATTCATTCATTGATAGCTAAAATGCAAGGCACAAAAACTGTTCTGAGGCTTGTACAAAATCAGTAGATGTTTTCCAGTAAAAAAACAGAGTACCTTCCGGTATTTGTGGAGAAAGCCTATTATTCACAGGAACCAGGGCAATTTCTACCTTAACATTGTAAACCACAGCAAACAAAGCAAAATTGGGAATGTAATATAAAATTAAAACTTTACATCAAATAGAATTCACACTGTTATCAAAGCGGGTAGTAACAAAACTCAGTATAATTAAGTATAATTAAATAAAAAGTAGGGAATTGGCTAACACTAAATGAATAACTAACTAAAGCGATAACAATACTTTGCTGTAATTCATATGAAGAATAAAAACTAAATAACATGAGACAAAATTAACTGAATAATCACCAGTTGGTCCCGCCAAGAAATGGTCTACCATCTGTTTTAAAAATGCCTATGTCAGCATGAGCAAAAAAGCTGACAGTCACCTCCATTTGTAGAATATACCAACTTACGTTTACATAAGGTCCGATGTTAAGGTGTAGAAGCAAAATGTTAAAACTAAATGGTGGGATGCTAAAAGCCTGGATATGCACTATGGTTCTTAAGCTCTGAATCCGTTGCTAGAAAATGAACATACATATACCTTCGTCACACATTCATTTCAAATGATATTTAAGGATGTGAGCCAATCTGAACAAACAAAACTTCTAAACTTTCTATTGTTTTCTTCCCTGAGGAATGGGACTGAAAACATGGCCCAAACCTGTACAGCTTTATCAAAAAATGGTAATTAGATACCAGTGCCATGGACTAGAAGTAATACGATAGAAAGGGACATTTAGGTTTAACACGTAATATTATACTGGCAATAGACAGAAAAGAATATTAGACTATAAAATGTAACACTATACTGGCAACTACATGATAAAATACTGTTTGACATCTGAGATTTTCTGCAAACACCGGGAATGCAAGACAGAAAGAGACATTTGGGCATAAAATGTAAACAGCAAGACACAGAAAACTACCTGTCTGGGAAAAAGTAAGCAAAGCTATTAGATTTGTCCTTTGTTAAGTACTGTATTTCATAACAACATTAACCAAAAAATTCTCCCAGACTTCCATGGAACATGAAGCTCTATAATTTCACTGCCAAATCCACAGATATATAAATTGACATTCAAACACACAAATATACATTACACTATTCCAAAGTACAATACTGAACAAATAAGTGTAATTTTGGTCACAAAACTTAAATCTGTAAAAACTTAAAATTCATATTTGCTTTGCTAATGTAGGCAACGTGTGCACACAGATGGTTGACCAAATACACTGAGTCCTTTGCTAAGATATTGTTTGGTGACTAGCACAATCTGACATCTTAATATAAGATACCACAGCACCTACATACTGTCAGAAATTCACAATAGCTTAACACTAAAATGCTCTGCTCATGGTAACACTTATCAATGCCTTTGGTCAAATGTTAGGCTTCTCATGCCATTAAACACTTCCAAAGCTACAAATCTGTTATGGCACTGTTTGGCAGCTGGGCACAAATGCCCAAATATACATTCACAGTAGTCTTAGTATGTACTGATGCCAAATTTTGCAGTGGTTTTAAATTCATGTCAATGTGCCCTCTATGTCAGCAACAGCTGGTGGATGATTATGCAATAAACCACAAAAGGCCATTGTATAGGTAACAATCACCCAATTTCATAATAGCATTACAAAAACTTTTCCCACCCACTACTGCCCACCCTTATGTATGAATCTCTGGATTTAAAATTCATCAGCTAGGCAAAACAAACTCTTTGGCAACAGAGCATAAGCAGTTACGGATCTGAAGACTGTGCTTCCCAATTCAGCCATCAGCACAATATTATTGCTTCTTTAACGTAAGCAATGCCATAACAGAACTGCTGCTTAAGAAGTGCATGAACAAAATGATAGCAAAGTACATCATAACCCATTTTGTTGGTGAATGGCTCACACTTAAACATGTTCTTTTCACAAATAACATAAAGCTGGCAAAATGAATTCTGCGAGCCCTATGTTATCTACAGTGCTTCTTCCTAAGTCCCTGGTCCAGTTGATCTAACTCTTGAAGCAGCTTTTCAGCTTTCTCTGCGTCTATATTCATCTGAAAAAGAATAGAACAAAATATATAAGATTTGGGAGACAGAGAAAGATTTATTTGCCAAGGAACAAATTGTATTTCCTCTCCAACTCTTGTGGTGTGATAGAAAAGGAACAAGACACAAGGGAGAGGGAGAGAGAAAGAGAGAGAAAGAGGGAGAGAGAAAGAAAGAAAGAAAGAGAGAGAGAGAGAGAGAGAGAGAGAGAGAGAGAGAAGAGAGAGAGAGAGAGAGAGAGAGAGAGAGAGAGAGAGAGAGAGAGACTCTATATTAAAAATTAAAGTTATCACTTGATTTACTTTGTATAGCCAATATAAGGTGGAACATCATCATTCTCACAACTAAGTGGAGATGTTTATAACTGCAAACACAAAAACCAGTGATAAATGCTATTCACAAACAAATTGAATAGGGTGGAGAGCACTTCTATTAGAAGTAGGCCAATAAATACCGGCATATGACAAGAAATTATTTTATGATGGCACAGCATTCAAAATCATGTTCATGGTACCACCCAGATGTATTATGATCAGCCTATCAGAAAGGTCGCACCTGCCCAACCCACACTCACAACTCATGCATCTGAAGTGAACTCTGATACACAGTTGATAATTTTTAAAATGAAAACGGTTAAACTGGAAATATTGCTAAAACAGAAAAAAACAACTTGCCCCATCAATTTTCCTCCTTTCAGGCTTCTATATCTAATCTGAAACTCTGCTTAAATTGAACATGAGGCTTTAGTCATACACAAATTTCATCTTAAGCATTGCCTATTGTACACAGTAGTGTCTGTCAGCAAAGCAGGATATGATTATATGAACTTCTTAAAATGTGGTGGAGCTTCAACAAGGAAGTTAACAAGATTCAACAGAGCATCCAGTGGCGAGCTTTACAGCTGAACTGACAACAGCTAGACTTCCCTTTCATCTTGTCACATTTCATAAACTATATTAGAATCAAACAGTGCTTATCGTTCAGGATGTAAAGTCAAACTAGGAAGTAGAATTTCTGACATGAACCACACACATATATAATTGTGTCAATGTAAGCAATGAGTTCTTACAAATACACCCTGATAATTACAGCTCTTCTGAAAAGCAATGAAATCTATTTTGGTAAATTTACTGAAAGAAATAGTTGCTTTGTTATTGGTTTTTATGGAAATAAATGTGTACAAGGCAAATGGTATTACATGGTATATATAATAAGAACAAGGAAGAAGTTTGAAGCTCCTTGACAGAAGCTAGGTCAACTGATAAGGGCCTGAACAGATAATATCAGTAATGTAAAAGGGTTTAAACAGTAAGAAAAAAGTCCCCACATAAAAGCTACACACAACAGATATATCAATCAGGATCATGTTATATCTTAAAACAAGGAAGCAAACTTTGTAAGGAAAAGAAAATGAAACATTCTGCTTGTTATTCCTTAAGCACATTTTTTATGCTGAATTTTTATTCTGTAAGTACCTGGGCCTGGCATATTATACTTCCAGTGTGTAAAACACAACCCAGCACACTGGCTGCATACATTCTGAGTGGAATGATAGATGACTACATAGAGTAAGATAAAAAAAAACAACAAACATACAGCCTGCAGTGTTGCTATGTGACCATAAATAATAGGAAAGGGCGTACCAGCTGAGTGTTCTACTTGGAAGGTCCAATGAGACAAAAGAACCAGAGATAATCTGAGCAAATATTTTACTGCCATTTGATGGGCAAAAGGTCAGGTTGAAGTTTGCAGAATGGGTGTGGTCCCTTACAACATGTAAACGAGGGCTCCTCCATCTAGACAAATCTCCTTCACATTCATGATCACTTTGTAGTGTTTGCATTGTGAATTATGGCGTGTTTCTAAACAAATATTAAAAGCTTTCACCGTTAATACATAAACTGAAAATGCCATGGCAGAGGGGTTACATTTTTTTTGACCAGCAGTTCCCTGGACTACATATTTTAAAGCTGTATTTAAAAGATGCTGGGGAGAGGAGGGGGAAAGAAGGCAAAGCAAGTGATCTCCTTGTGCTCAGTGTAAAAGTTTTCTTGATTTTCAAGAATGAAAACATTCCAGCTTTTTAATAAAAATTGTTTCACGTTTGTCTATCAAGAGTTGCACGATGGTGACCCACACTCCTGGGATATTGAAACACTGAAGGAAATTTCATGCTCCTATTGCATCTGATCTCAAGAAAAGATCAGCATGGAGGTATTTTAAGAAATAATGCTATGAATAGGCAAGCAAGCCAGAATAACATTCTGGTACAATCAGGAAAGGAAATGAGACGGGTGAAATGTGCCATTTTTATCCCACAAGAAAGAAGACAGCTGATTAATGCATGTGCATGAAACATGCTTACTAAGACAAACAGCCATAATTCTCAGAATGCAGTTTCAAAATGGCATCATTACCCTGTACAAATAAGAAAAAAAAAACAGCAAAATAACTACAGCAAAGAAACAATACAGGTCTGTTGGAGTGCCTTTGTGTCCCACAAGAAAATATCATACAGGTGGTCTAAACTCTTGACAGGAAATAAAAGACCCAATCATTGACTTTTATGCACAGGGGGCTTTTCCTGTGGTGAACTCATGTTGTTTTGCACTCCACAATGGAAGTTTTCCATCTGATGTCAGTCTTTGACTTAGTCTGGAACAAATGAAATTTGTAGTATTCGTAGTAAACTGGCAAATTTTATTAAATAACAGAGTTGCTCTTATTGTGCATCTCACCACTGAGTAGGGCCCCTATCTATCCCTTAACCAGGTTTGTAGGGTGATGTTTAATAAATGAAACTGAAAAGGATATTTGTATAGCCCATGACTTGATGATAAGTATTTTGCATACAAAAGTGAAAATTAACAATGCTGTAAGTGGAGTTCCTCTCAACATGATTTTGTCATACTGACAGAGTGATGTACGAAAATCACACTGCAGAATGAAAATGCCTAGTTATGAGTAACTTAACTCATGCGGCGATGATCGGGTCTTATACAACCCGGGGGTATCTTCAAATAGGTGTAATTCTGTTAAAAATCACTTCTCCGATCTGAAATTTCGTGCCTTTTCCTAAAAATCATTTTCCTCATTAGCTACCAAAAATCATTCAATTCCACCCATAAGTTAATAAGTGACCACTTTCTGACCACAACCCCCCCATAATGATGATCGGGTCGTATAAGACCCGATCACCATTATAGAGACAGTGATGATCGGGTCGTATAAGACCCGAAGACTTTTAAGAGCAATTGATGGTTGGGATTTTCTTCTTGTTGCTGCTAAAGTTGTTTAATAGCAAATACCGAAAATTCCACACCTCTGATTATTATGAGCTGTAGGTGAGGGCTTCCATTATTATTTTTACTTCAGGGTTCTAATATTATTTTAGCTTTTAATACGCATTGTTATGCGCTACTTAACAACATCAGGTTTAACTGCTTGTTGTTCTGGCACAGTTGTTGGCCTCGAAGTTTTGATTCACACAATGGAGGGAGATGACAGAAGAGAAAACATTTTAACAGTTATCAGGAAAGTCATATCATAGATGTATACTCAAATCTCACCCACGCGAATAGGGACTGGGGATCTTAAAATCCACAAATTAATCTTACATTATAAAAGTATTCGAACACCAGAATCGGGGGTAAAGTCCCAAGTTCATGTAGGCTACATGCTAACTGTCATCGTATTGATAGATGCCGTAAACTGGTTACGGAGTTGCAGAACTGACATCTGTGCACTCTGGGCAGACCTATACGTGCTCAGTCCTCGGCAGCAAACGACTTATGGTGATGATAATGGTGCTGGTTGCCCTGTGTGTACCCTCCTGTCCCTTTTTCGCTGTAGCCTTTCCTTTTGACCTGGTCCTTTTGTAATCAGAAACTCTTGCAGTCTGAGGGCCACAGCCTCCTCAACTGATATGTCTGAGGATAACAGGCAATCTTTCAGTAACTTTTCTATGTCTGCCTTATCCATCCGTAATGTCCCCACCATAGGGGCATCAGCCGCCAGCCGATCAGTTCTTTCATTATCATGGACCCCAGCATGTCCTGGACAATAGATCCTTGTGGCTCTGTGAAACCTGGAGATCAGCAGATAGTCCATCCACTCATGCTGCAACCATCCGTTTAGGACCTATAGGAGCATGGATTGTGAGTCTGTCACAATGACTGCTTTTGCTACTGTGGTCCCAAAGAACTACTTCAGAGCCGCGGTGACTGCCTTCACCTTCGTTCTCAATTCGAAAGAAGTCGTTGATTACTCTCCACTCTACTCAGTGATGACCCTATCTCTCAATGAGAAGTCCTTTCCTGATTTCTAGCCACACAGCACAGACCCATCAGTGAACACGATAGCATTGTCTTCTCTCCAGTTATTAGCAATGAGTTGCTTAATCTCGAGGTCGGCTCTTCCAGGGACCCACTTCCTGCCAAGGATGATGATTACTTTCTGGAAGTAAGTCATGCGCTATCCAGAGTTGACCTAGTCCTCTCCCTCGACTAAGTCTTTCGCTGAGGAGACCAGAGCAGTAGTATATTTTTGCTCGGTGGTATTTTTTTTATTTATGCCATCCATGACATCATCTCTTAAATCCTGTGCTGTGGATGTCAGCAGTGTTTTCATGTAGTGGATGTCTCTTGTCCTCCACTACTCGCAATTAGCCTTGACAAGGACCTTGGCAAGCATATCTGGGTTTTATTGACACGAGTCCCAGTATGTGTCTTATTGTCGCAATAAGGGCTTCTCTAATGCACCCCAAACAATGTGCATACCTTCATTCTGGATATACATGTATTCCAGTCGATCACACTGGGGTGGTGACAGCGTGAGGATTCCAAGACCATAACTGACCAATGCTAAGACCAACTGATGGTGCAGAAGAGCCAGTCGACTCTATTCCAGATTCACGGCTGCTGTTGATTTCAGTGTTGCCATATCTCGTTTGCATCTCTGAATTGTTCGCTCCCCATGAAGCCTATACAAACAGGCTGCAACCAAAGGTCATCCCGGGATATTTAATTCTGTGTATTTTCTATGTTATGTTTCTGGAAGGTGATGACGGGTAGGTCAGCCAAGACTATGTGATTATTTAAAGAGCTGACCTCTTGCGGGTTGTCTTGTGAGCTAGATTCATCACTCCACTAAGCGATGGCTTGCATCATTTCGTGAATGCTTGTGACCATCTGCAGCCTATCTGGGCCAGTCTTATATATGAGGATATCGTCTACAAACGTTAATGTCCTTCCTGGACCATTACATTTAATCCTTGTCACCCTAGCAGTGTGGATGTGGAAGAGTACAGGTGAAAGAGGATATCCCTGAGGCAATCTTGGCCATAAATACATGGATTCAGACATCCATGAACCCAATAGAAGGAAGAGCAGCTGCGACCCAGTTCACAAGCCATGCATCCCTGTCCATATATAATAATATTGATATTGCAGTCTATCAAGGAGTCGCGAAGTCCACTTTTTCTTCTAAGTATCCTCCAGGTCGATGGCCTCAGGCGTAAACAGTTAACTGAGAACAAAACTTGGGCCAACCCATATTAATTTAAGCTTACAGTAGGACAAATGATAATTAATCTAAAGATTACTCAACATTCTTCCTCCAAAAAATGACAAATTAAGAGTAAACTTTGCTAGTCTGGATGCAATACCCAATAGTATAAAAGGCTCAAAATAACTACAATGTGTACTCAGCTTACAGTTTTGTAGGCAACACACTCGGATTTTATAAAACCCGATCACAGGAGTGAGTAACTAGTAAAGTCAATCACCGCCGCACGGGTTAAATGGTCATAAGCTCACCTAGGCTACATGCTAACCGTCACTGTATTGATAGAATGCATAAACTTACAAACCATGGACCTATCCACCTTAATGTAAGCCTACAATGTGATTTATAAACGATAAGTAATCTAAAGAGTACTCATCCCTCTTCCTCCCTTGATGCAGCCATGGCACAAAATAACCACTATGGGTGCTCAGCTTAAAGTTACGTAGACAATACACACAGGTCTTATCAGACCCGATCATTATTTCCTCAAAAAAGTCATCGGGTCATATAAGACCCGATCATCACTGCATTTAACTAAAACTGATCATCGCCCTACGGGTTAATGACCGCGAAGACTGAATATAGCTGTAAGCTGGATAAACTGTTTTAATTCTCACAAACTCCAGTTCCTCGGAACCAGTCCATAATTCAGAATTTGTCAGGTAAATACGGTTAAACTGGATTAAGAAAATAAGGGAGAAGTAAGGAACTCTGAACAAGCACACAATATCAAGTGCACATATTTTTAAAAGTAAATAAGGTTCATAGTCTTAAAGCCTTGTTGTGAATTGCTATTGCTGCGTTGAAGTGAACAAGTCAAGCACTCTCATGCACAGCGTGGTCTCAGTTCTATCCTCACCTTTGAGCTACTGACATATGGTTTACCAAACATAGAAACTGCACTCATGTACTTAGTTTGTGGGTCCAGAGTTGATGGGTCCTGCTGTGACACCCAGAACTTGTATGGAGAAAGAGAGAAAACAAGTTTAACAAGTTTATTAGGAATAAGCTAGACCACAGACATGGTACATGGGCAAAATACAGTACGCAACGGGACAGCATATGGACATTTTAAGCACTACAACTACTAACTTCACATATGTTCACAATGCACTGTTACATTCACATGCATTCACAACGTTCTCGTACGTTTTACATTTACCTATAACATGTACCACTCACTTTCACCAGTAATCATTCAGCCCTTACAAGATGAGGTGGCCCTGAAAAATCTAAGTTATCCAAGTAAACTGTATTCATTCATTGCCTCATAATATGAAAATGAAAAATGGAAAAATGAAAATACAACTTCTATTTACCCCGTAGGGAAATTGGTTTACAATGTCATATACAGTGTCACAAGAAAACTGGGACCGTCAATTTTTTAAATAAAATCCCCAAGTTTCAACATAGAGTCTTGAAATTTTCAAAAAACCGAAAACATTCAGTGCATAATGTGTGGTGAAAATTTCACGAAGCTGCATTTATATTTGCACACCTTAGTGCGCACTAGAAAAGAAGATGGTATAGNCAGTGTCACAAGAAAACCGGGACCGTCAATTTTTTAAATAAAATCCGCAAGTTTCAACATAGAGTCTTGAAATTTTCAAGAAACCGAAAACATTCAGTGCATGATGTGTGGTGAAAATTTCACGAAGCTGCATTTATATTTGCACACCTTAGTGCGCACTAGAAAAGAAGATGGTATAGCGAAAATTTGTACCCTATCATGGCGCTGATCTGCGTTAACTTTGAAAAGGATGTTGATGTTCCTGCAATGTAAAAACAACTGTTTTTTTTCAATTTCTTTGCACTTCCAAAGTCTGTTTAGACATTTCCCCTGTTACATTACAATGCCTTGGACCAAGCAACATAAATTTTTGTCCCGGAAACCTACTTCAAAACGGGTTCCTATGTCAAAACAGGTTGTTTGTTTAGAAAACATTTTGAATGCAGACACAGTCCAAGAAAAAACAGAATATATGCCTGGATCCAATGTTTCAGGCGAGAAGGC
The DNA here is from genome assembly GCA_033807755.1 of Ellobium chinense. Lineage (NCBI taxonomy): Eukaryota > Metazoa > Mollusca > Gastropoda > Ellobiida > Ellobiidae > Ellobium > Ellobium chinense. The sequence goes on from JAWQUT010000447.1 coordinate 555,971, forward strand.
ACAGTAGAGAATCTGAATCGGCAGGTTCTTGGACACATCTCTTATTCAGGGAGACCCCGCCAGGCAAGATCTGCTAAGAACATCAATAGCATTCTGGACTCCATTGATGTTTCACCAGAAACTTCACTCAGACGCCGGGTCCAGTAAGCTGGAGTGTCAGTATCCCACGAGAGTGTCAGGCGGATTTTATAATATGATTTGAATCTGAAACCGTATAGAATTAGCATTAAACAAAAACTCAACCGCATGGACATTACAGCGAGGATTGATATGGCTGCTTGGTTCTCCCGGCAACTTTAGGCACATCCTGACTAGCTGGACAACGTTTGGTTGAGCGATGAAGCCCACTTCATGCTATCTGGTTAGTGAATTCCAAAAATTGTATTGTGTGGGGAAGTCAGCCACCGACATATGTTATCAAGAAACCATTGTGCGCCGAGAAATGTACTGCATGGGCAGCCATGAGCAGCCAAACCGGACCTTTTTTCTTTGAGGACGAGAACGGTGTCGTGCAGATGGTGAACTCAGCACGCTAACTGAAAGTGCTGAAGCGATTTGGGGCTGCACTTGGACGGAAACAACTCGACAGAAACACTCTGTGGTTTCAGCAGGATGGTGCCACTGCGCATACATCTACAATATCCCTGGCCTGGCTGAGGGAGAAGTTTGAGGATCGCATCATTAGCCGCAGATCAGACGTCGAGTGGGCACCACACTCTCCAGACTTAAACCCACTGGACTTCTTTCTGTGGGGTTTCCTGAAAGATAATGTGTATCAGGGGTTCCCAGCATCAATTGAGGAATTGAAACAAAACATCAAGGATCAGATTAGAATGATCCATCCTGACACTTGCAAACGTGTATTCGTAAATTTCAAGCACCGCCTTCAGTTGTGCGCCATGAGAAAAGGCAGGAATCTGGAACATGTCATACACTCAGCCTAAGAATTTTTTTTTTAACGATTCTGTAACAGAATAAATTCCGACCCTTTACCTTTTCATCAATTTCAATTGTTATGCCTTAAATTCACAAACAGCATGTTGTTTCTTTCAAATGTTGCAACCTCGACTGCGCGCATTTTGACGCATATTGTGTAACTTTATTTTCATGCTTTTTTAACTTTAGGTTCTTTTCTACAGTTTTTTATCTTTTGCTGTTTTTCGTATTTGTTGCCAAAACTTTGCAAGTTGATGCTCCATTAGCTTTTCTTGGTTTTGACAAAATTTATAGGGTTTGCTTGAAAACTTTTCCTGATATGACAAAAACAGACGGTCCCGTTTTTTGTGTGACACCCTGTATCTCATTCATAATACATACACATTAAACAATACGCAGAACAAAGTCCTTGTTGGTTGCCTGCAGTGCAGTGCCCTGCAAAGCAAAAACTGCCAAGTCTCAACTCCAGTTCTCACATTCATACAGCCATTTTCATTTACCCATGAGAGAGAAGATAACTAAAAACTTTGCCTATCTTTTGGAGCCTAAAAAAGAGCAATCAGTAGAGCTATTGAAATGAAATTTGCACTGGGCGATGGCATTAAATCTTCTTTGAGCCAATATTTCAATGAGATCTCGAGGGGATGTTTGACTTTTTTAAACTATTTCTATTGATGCCTTCCTGGTGTGACAGGTCTCGGTCTTTATCAGCTGAAGTCAGGAAATGAGATGGCACAAATAACTGATGTAATTGAAGAGCAATTTTCCACAACTTGGTGGTCCCTGAATATTTTTGAAATAAAGGGAAATAACATTAAGGTAACTGCTCTTCACATAGGTATTTTTATTTACTGTTAAATGATATAAAATTTGAAGGAGTGCAGATTTTGAGCTCGATTAAGTTTTGAATGAGTTGACACAGAAATGCATGTTTGAGTACATCATTTATCGATGAAACTGCAATCACTGAATTTTGAAAAAACGCTTTTCAATTTGGCTTCTGTGCATCAGATTGAATTAATTCCTCCTCTTGCCCTTCCTCATTCACACTTCTCCCACTGGGCGTGTTTGTTGGGACACTGCTTCTGGTGTGAAATTGGTGAGAAAAAAATTTATGGCTACCACATGTGCAGTAAGTGTAAGAATTTTGACTTTGCAGAATGTAACTCTGTATGGCTCTGTATGTAACTTTGTCTGGGGCAGGCAAAAGCATTATATCATGTTGACAAAAACTTGAAAGACAGTTTCATTGGAATAACAAGGTATTGTATGATTTAACATGGTCTGTTAGACAATGCAACTTTCCTTTAAATATAAATTGGACTAACTGTGCACTTCCAGCTGGGCAGATCTAGACTATGAGTCAGTCCAGAGTAAATGCCCTGCTAATAGAGAGGGACCAATGTCTAATGTCTTCCTATAAAAGGGCCTCTCTTTGTCAAATATGCTTTTGACAAAACTGCATGCTTCCATCTTAATATAATACCTTGCTTTAAACAAAATTCCTGTCCAATATCTGGAATCATTAAGGGCATTCGCAGTTTTGCAAAAAATATGTTGGGAGATCGGTATTGACACGTAAATCATGAACATGCAAAAATGTAATTGTGGCAGATAAACCAACATAAACCCTGTCGTTAGAAAGAATTAGATGTGCAGGTAGAAGGTGGAAGGGATTCAAACATTATCCCTTGTGTATTTATTCTTAACTCCTTTTTTTCACACCACTCAATACACCATCTCAAGTCTTGCAAGTTATCAGTAGACATAACATGAGGACATAATATCGATTTTGAAAATCGCAAAACGTGTAAGTCTGAAAAATTTTGGTTCCGCTTTTTTTAAAGAATACCACCCCAATCATATGCCACTACACACTATGTACTTAAAATAGCAACAGAAAGTCTATATTTTGTCAAATGATCAAACTGTGTAACTCTGTAAATGATGACCTTATGAAACAGGTTTTTCATCCCCCTGTAAATTTTGATTGGTACAACATACATGGTTTGCAATTTTCACCATCGATATATAGCATATCTCTCTCTTTCTGATGAAATAAAAAGGTATCCTCTATAATTCATCTGACTTACCAGTGCTTCTGTGCCATTTGAGGTAGTATTAGTCATACTAGGAAGGAAGAAACGAAGCTGAAAGGACATAAACAATATAAATTACAAACTGCCAAAGCAATTCAGTATCCAGGGTTAGCAAAACTTTTCTGAAAACATGATTTATGTGTCTAAAAAACAGGAAAGAGAGATGAGTTACTCTGATGAGTTACATCGCTTCAATAAGGACCTGAAGGTCACATTCCATCATGATCAAAATGTAGATGCAAGTACTTTTCTTCACAGTACTGTTTCTCCACGTCTATAACAATGGTATCTGGTAATAGATAGTCAAAGCAAGTGTTAAAGTGCTACCTACTAACATCTGAAATTGGCCGTTGCATTGGTGGCTGTCCAGTCACTGAATAATTGGTTGCTGTATTCATAAAATATATAGTTGCTTTACCCTGAGACTTATAACCCCAACCTAGACGTATTTCAAAAACAGCTGTGAATGGACCTCTGGGAAATTTTTGTCATGTTATACTTCATGGCAAGCTCACTAAGCAGTGGCAGTCTCCATAGTCTCAACCTTCCAATATGTTCACAGAACATAAACTCATATAACTTCAATATAAAAACAAACTATCTTTCATGTAAACACCATGAATGTGGCCAGTCATTTCCACACAGATTATATAATTATAATGTTCCTGTAAATTAAATTTCAGAATGGAAGAGACCTCTCCAATCACCATTACCACTAGGGCGAAAACATAAACTTCTCATTTGAGGTTGGTGGGGGCAAATTTTGGGTATACTGCATTAGGCCTTCAGTTCCTTCATAAAACAGGCCATTTTAGATCCTTGATATCGGACACTCCCAGTATAACACTCTTCACCATTATATATCAGGTGTCTCACAAGGGTAGGCTAGGCATCTGGTGCTGATTTTTCACTGTGAGCGCAGTTATTAATACTGCTAAGGGCAATGGAGTAACTACATCTGCAAAAAGTGTTTACTTACATCTAACATAAATAAAGAAATGTCTCGAATTTCAGTTGCTCATGAACAAAAAAGCAATCAAGTTATCATCATTCATTTTTGTAAAAGCTGTCTTATTTGTCAGGTGGTCTCTGTATTCAGATTTTTTTCCCTCAGTAGAGGACTCCAGAAATCCATTTCTTTGTGGGTTCCCAAGTAAATGAAACTCAGTCACATGCTGAAGACTGTCATGTGGCTTGACAAGAAAGTAGTTGGGACAGTATGTAAACTGTGCATAAAAGTCTTAAAACATCCTTTATCGGGTGTTAGAATTACCAGTCATCTTATATTTTCACAAATGCTTTGGAACATTTGAGGCAAGAAATAAAAGGGGTGGTCGCAAGTGGTCCCATTGTGGAGGTCAAATATATTTAAGAAAAATGAATGGTTGTTTCAGAATCCTTGGCTTCCTAGGTAGATGATCATCGACTATACAATTCCTGTGAGATATTTTAGAATAAAATACACCAACTGATGAAGAAAGAGAAGATCTGTCATTTGCACATGTTATATCATTCTTTACTCATGGAGGGGTGCAGAACAAAGGCCTTATCTCCCTAATATAATTCATACATTGATACAGCTTTTGCAGAGGCACCCCATAAGTCTGAATTCTGCTCTGGCATGCCTATTTCCACAGTAAATAAAAAAGAAAAAAAAACCTATACAATCTTTTATGATTATAATTATTCAGATAGATGTGGACCACTTTTCCAAATTCTTTCCTTTCTACAGTTATAACATGGCAGTTAACAGATATGGACTACATTTCCAAGCCCTCTCTTTTCTCCAGTTGAAAGATGCCACATGTCAAATGTGCCAGTTGTCCATGAGCAGAACATGATAGATATATATATATATAATTATATACAGTGGAACCCGCTTAAGCGGGACAGGCGTGAGCAGGATGCCTGCTTAAGTGAGACGAATGCCTGGGGAAGAGAATTTTTGCTATTTAAATCTATACATGTGAGCGGGACGGCAACCCGCTTAAACGAGACGACTTGGAGCCAGATTTCCGCTGTTTTTGACAGGAATGCTGCAGATTGTCCCTATCATACTGTGTCTTAGTGCTTGTTTACCTTTGCCCATCAGCTGAAAACCTGAGAGCTACAAAGAAGCTTGTATCGACGGCCCTGATTACCCCCCTTACGTTACGTGAGAAGTGATTGACACTACCCCCACATAGCCTTCTGTCAGGTATTTGACCCTTCGATGCATGCATGGACGAATCAGAGCGGACATCCTAGCCGCTGGTCATTTAACCTGCGCAAGCATTAACGGATCAAGATTAAGTAAGCCCCGCCCCCTGTCAGCCACACTTTATCCTTTCTTCAGCTTAGGCAGTGATTGACACTTACGAGCCTTACCTGCGCTATTGCACAACACTCAGCCAGGGTGTCGTTCACAAAGGCATGACCATCATTCGTGTTGCGTAAAGGCTTTGTGACACACGCTGCTCGCGTCGCGCTCTGGCCAGATGTGGAGCGAGAAGTGTGACGCTTATCTTTGCTGGTGTTTACGATCATGTAAATTTGATCCCAAATTATTTTTGATCACTTGAACGGGGGGGCGGTGAACATCTCGACTTCAGAGATGTTAGACCTTTCATATTCTCTCCAGTTTTATTTT
>JAWQUT010000447.1:564082-575835 GCA_033807755.1 Ellobium chinense
ACATACACAGAACATACTCAAGACTACTCACCAGCCATATAAAAGGTAATGCAAGGGTCCAAAACCAGAATGGCAAAATTCCATAGGTCAGGTTGGTCATCACTAATCCTGGACATATGCAATGGCTGTATATATTCTGAAATAGGTTAATTTTGAAAATTAGACAATCTGACACTCTGAAGCATTTTACCTTCTTTCACTGAGTGCTAATCAGTCCAGCCATTTCTAGGAGTGCTCAAATAATGCATGTAAACAATTTGTTTCTCTGCATTTCGGAATGTAATTCACAGTATGAATTCATCCTTGTTCCATATGTATTTAACTGAGATACTTCATACAACTATTTTTCTGCGTAAGGAAAGCTAACTTCCAACATTATGCTTAATGAGAAGTTACATTTCATTCATTAATGGCATGCATGCACAGCAATGAATGGAAACTTGTGGGGGTGGGGGGAGGAGTGTGGGGGATGGTGGGTGAAAACAAAGCAACAGAACTGCCAAGTCTAGAGGTTTTAAATGTATCTACCTTAAAGAATCTGCTCCAATTTGAACATATTTCAAGACCATGGTCCAGGTTTCAAAACCCTCTCATCCAAAGAGCAGGCACCATTGTGATAGAAATATGAGCACATATGAGACACTGGTTTCTTAGTAGAAGCCGGTCCTCCTCCACAGGGTGTAGAAATGGCATGCATTTGAAGTTTATTTACCTTTAAGACTCTACTTCTTAAGCAGACCAGTGGTAGATGCAGACAGCATTTCTATTTACTGGCAATTATATTCAGATATGAATGACTGTTCTGGTATATTTTGATATGAATTGCATGGTGCTTGTCTTTCATTCTCCATTGGAATGGGAAATAACATGTTTTTGAAGTGATCTACTTTTAAGAAATTGCTAATTCTGTGCAAACATCCACTGCAATAGCCATCTAGTATTCTTGTTTCTCAACAGTGTTACTTTCTATGCAGACAAATTACTATTTTGGCATTTTTACATATAAAGTCCATTTGACTGCCATTGATCCTGGGGCAACAGTAGGCATTTGAAGTTCATCTATCATTAAGAATTTGCTCATTTTGTGCACAGCACATCTGTATCTGGAACGTGATGACGGTAAAAAAAAAAAAATCCCAACTAATCATATCTACAAATGCTAAATAAAAATATTAATTTATTTCTAAAAACTAATGTGCCAGCAACTGCAGTTGATCCAGAGAATTCATGGGTGTTTATTTCCATTAGTGGAGAGAATTAATGACACTGAACATCAAATCAACATCCAAATTTACTAAAACAGTCACTCATTTCTTTAGGTAACTGTTAAGAAAAAGAAATTTCCTGGTTTCTGAAACTGGTCTTTCACATAAAGATAGGTAATTTTAGAGGCGGCTAATACATTTCTGGTTATCTGCATATCAACATCTTGGACATCCGGCTTGACATGAGAACCCACTACATAAATTCTGCAATGGGTGTTATGGTCTTGGTAATAGGTCCAAGATATTGCATGGAAAACAACATTACAAAATGACAACCAAATCACACCTAGGTAAATTTATAATTTGAGTGGCGCTAAATTTCCACAGAATTTATATTTCATTGTATTCATCCTATATGTCATCTAGGACTCTTTTCAAAATAGAATAACTTCTCCATCTCACAATCTTCCCAAAACACTTTCACAGTCTAAGATTTAATCTTAAAATAGCCTTGAAAATAAGACAATTCATATGATTAGTACAACATATAATGCTGATCATGGGCATTACATTTGAAAATCGCAAGTAATCTAGGAATGCTATATAACATCAACAAGACAATAGCTGGCATTATTTGCCATTTCTTCCTTTCATTATGAACTTCCCCTATTTTCAAATTTGAATGAAATCAATGACTCATGACCACATCAGTGCTTGCAGGAAGAACTCCCATATTGTAACGGGCAATAAGGCAATAATAAAATAGTAGATGTAGTTTAACCTGCATAATCAGGAATGAAAACTATAGTTGGTCATAGATTAAAATATAATGGACCTTGCATAAGTGGAATGTCTGCATTCATTAGTCCTGGAGAAATGAATTTTCATTAGGTAAAATGTATATATATATAAGCAGGACCCCATCCTGCCAAGGTGAGACAATTTGGGAAGAAATTTTTGCATCATTCATGTGATCTTACCAAGAGTTATCAAAATTATAATTATCATTCTCAGTTATAGTGTCTGTTATGCTCTGCTCAAACATGCAGTGTAAAAGGAGATATGCCTTAAATGGTCATAACTGTGACCTTTTAAATTACACCTAGGTAAATTTACAATTTGACTGGTGCTGATTTTCCACAGCCCTTTTTAAAGCATGTTGCCATTGTTTGCTTTGACGTGGTTCCGTCAGGTGGACCATGTCTCCTAACTCTGCTAGCGTCTAGGATCATGAACATTCATCCACAATTCTTATCTGGGCTTTGTTCTTGATCTAGGATTACCTTCAATTGATGAAAAGGCTTCCATGCCTCTTTGAAGCTGATCAAAATGACAAAAAGAAATGTTCCCCACAAACAAAGATAAAAATATGTGTTCTATACCATGTATTCCTCAATTACATCATCACCCATAGGTTCACTTTTCCACACTGAAGAAAATATGCCAAATCTGCTCACCAAAGACATATTTCTATTACCTCTCTTTGCACATTTTGGGATCCCCAATGACCCCATCCTTTATAAGGAAAATAGATTTCCCTGTACATTGTGAAGTCTCCCTTGAACCTTCATTTTAAATTTGAATTCCTGTGACAGTTGCAAGGGACAGACCCAGGTTGGCCTCTAAAAGGAGAATCTGTGTGATGTGCTTCATTTTATCACTAACCTTCATGCTAGGGACAAATTAAATGTTCAGTAAACCTTATAAAATAAGTAGTCAAGAAGGTCTCACAATAAATTAGAAGGGATATTTCATCTATAAAATATGAGATCATGGGAGATTCTAAAACGTATTTGAAAGGTTATTAAAAAGCCACATACGGCAAACGTTAATGACTTTACCTGTTTGTTAAACTTGTTATTCAGCCCCACGCTAATTGTGTCCATAGCGTACTTGGATGAGCTGTATGGATCATTTCTTTGAAACACAAAAGAAAAACAAATGCATGAAGACTACGCACATGCCTTCTAAAGTGGGAATCTCAAAATTACTGTCTATAGTGTGAGATGGATCTGTACGAAATACCCATTTATTCAACTAAAAATCTTCTATAGTTTCTCATTTATGCCACTGCACTCCTGAACAGAGAAGAACAGAATACTTTATACTCATAATGGCTGCAAAAAAGCTCTGTTTGAATATGAACATATGACATTCATAGTTTTTAATGCAGAAAAATGATTCTGGAAGATTAAAGGAAACTGAAAGAACTTAGTAAGAAGTAAGGACTGAGGCTGGGTGCAAATAAGAGAGGTGACCTCACACCTTAACGGAGAGTTATCAAAGTATGCTACTTCTAAATAGAAGACATACACAGTCACTGAAGCCAATCAATGAGCTGCTCTTTGCTTCACCCAATAAATGCCACTCTATGACTAAGACCTGAGAGCATCATGCAAACTGACACTCTGAAATATATGATTAGAATCTGTTTAATGGACTATGAGTAGAATGATTCCACCAATTCTGGTAACAGCTTATAATATATGGAGGCTAATAAATGAGAAAAGTCACCTTTCTGCTTTTCTCTGCACAAAGCCCTCAGGCACTACTTTAATACAACACAAATAGTGGATTCTGTATATTCAGGACTATTCTGTTTCTGGCAAATTATTCCTAGAATCCTGATAACCCAACTGTGGGGACATGTCCCATAATGCAGTAATCTCATGTCATGTACAGGTTGCATCTGGGCCTTCATGGTGCCACTTGCAAAGCAACTGTCTGCTATGGGACCAGGCTGGTGATAAGGAGTTTGTATTATGTGTACATACTGAATATATGCCTTGACATGTATTATACACAATATTTCATAGGTTGTCAGTTTCTATATTGTCAGGTTATAATAAACTCTTCATGATTCAGTACTCTTGATTTTTAATTCTGGAGAAAGATATTATGCATATTTAGACACGGAAATAATAAAGTGACCATTCAACACCTCACATCTTGTTGCCTCCCAGAACCTACCCTTTCTTGTGCTGAAAATCATCTTGGTTGAACAAATGTGGTTTGGCAGTCACAGAAGACGTCCATATCACTTGAGAGTTAGCATCGCTGTTGCCAGAGACTGAGCCCAACCTGTCCTCAAGTTCTTTAATCTGCCATTGATATATTGGGCAAGTGTAAGGCAGTGTCATGTGATATACTGACTTATATATCATAATTCAATTATCTTTCTACAGCATTTAAAGATTTCATATATATAAATTCTAATCATTTGTTGGATAATGCATATGAGATGTAAACATCTGCCCAGTCTTTCATGTAGATGAAGTTCAGTCTCCTCTGGTTCACACACATGCTTAAAGATCTTGGATACTTCAACTCTTCACATAGTTTACACTACATGCCAGGTCCATGAACTGTGAATGATAACTTATGAAATGATGCTTAACATATGTAAAAGAAGGGGTTCTTGCCCTTAATAACTCTAGCTACTCCAAACCCACACAACTTGCATAATCAAAGTTTGTGCCTAGTACAGAACGTTTGCTTTCTATTACATAGTTGAAAAAATGAATTTCATAAATACAGAACTAAACTACATAAATCTCATGTAAGCAAAGAAGAGTTCTGCACTTCCATGCTGCCAAAATATTTGCACTGGGTGAAACTTGGCAACTGAATGAATCAATCACCGTTAGTACTTTACTTCTTTTGCGATCACAAGATTTCAGCTTTATTATGGTTTTGCTTCAAAAGCTGATGACTAGCTATCTGTTGGCTTGCCAATGCAGAAAAGGTACTTGTGTTGAATGCGGATTTTTTAAAGTCTTCCTTTCCTCACCAAAACATAATGCCCGAAGACATTGGTTTCAAACACCCTTTGTAATCCATCCTCTGTAACATCATCATCATGAATCAAAAGTCCTTCTCCAGTTGTAAACATGTAGAAAACACGACTGGAATAGAATAAAGAAGGAGGAAGGGATGGACCGAGGGGTGGGGTGGGGGCGAAATTCAGTCTCACAAAAGCTCTAGCATCAACAACAACAACAACAACAACAACAACAAACAACAACAACTAACAGCAACCTCCTCATTCTCTTTATCTAAGGAGTCACTCCTATACCTGTCCTCTCATATCCTCTTCACAAATAGCAAAACCAGCTCTAATAAACACAAAGTATTCCTACAGAAGGTCCAAATGTTCAAGTCTTAACCATGAGTAATCATATACACTGGATGTAATTACTTTCTACAACAAATCAAGATCAAATCTCGCACCTTTTTCCAGACAGCATATAGCTTTTCATTTCTGAGCAAGTAATTGCTAACATTCTGATTTTAACAAAAATATTGCTCACAAGTTATCAAATAAAAATTTTAATAAGGGCACCAATGACAGCTACTTCATAATGGTGATTTCTGCTTAAGTTTAATGACCTGACATCAAGTTTTCTCATCTGCTGGCACTGTGAAACTGTGAGATACTTAACCATTGTAAATAGCCTTGACCAGTAAGTGGTACAATCGTGAGTCAATGGACCATACTAAAAACTTACCTAGAAAAGAATCCTTGCCAAAAATTTCCCCAGTCCACACCTTTTACCTTCATCATTCCAGCATTCAGATACAAGTAATCAATATGGTCATATCTGGAAAATATTTTCATTTCGCTTTGTAATTTTGAAAATACTTGGATGAAATGTGTAAGAAAATGCTGGAGCTTGTGAGACGTTTTGAAATATCACTGGTTCAAAATTAAGTGTTTTGTAACAATGTGTCTGTATGTAAATATCTGATTCAAGGGGAGCAATCAAGGTTTCTTGTATGCACGAGAAACGATGGGTCATATTAATTGCCAATCATGAGTATTCATGTGCACATTCTCACCTATCCACAAAGAAAACTACTTCATTAAAAGAAACAGGTACTAATGACTGCTCCACAGCAAGAGGTTGCAGAGCAAGCCATGTATACACTGACAGCATAAGAATTTACTTCCATTGTCAGGCTTTCGACATTCAATGCCAAATGGAATGAGTGTATATGGAAGCAGCTATGTAATTCTGCATCTATGTACAAATGTAGGAGGAAAGAAAAAAAATCTGTTTCAGTGAAATCTGTGTTCAAAGCCAGATGGTGCATCAGGATGGCACGCTGTTGTTCTGAATGTTTGATTAGCATACCATGGTTTTGCACATAAGTAAGACATAATAAGCACAACTGTTTAATATAAGGCATTATTCTGACATCTGGTGAGGTGAAAATTGATTATTACAAGCCTCTTTCATGCACTGAGATGCAGTCGACTTCGCTTAATCGCCCTCCGCTTAATCGTCTTTTCTGCTTAATTGCCTCGTTTCCCAGGGAACTCAATTTTTTCTATATAAAAGTCACTGGATAATCGCCTCTCACTCCGGATAATCGACTACTCTTCAGTGCCCATGAATTCAAAGATCAGCGGTTGAAGGATTACAGCTGACAAACAAATATGTACACAGACGATTTAACTGCGCGGCGGATGACAGACCGGTTGACTGAGTGACAACTGCCATGCCGAGATAGGTGTGATAAGCCTTTCCTCCCCACCTCCCCCTTCCCTTGTCTCCCTTCATCCCACGCTATGCATCACCACCATCACCCGTTCGATAATGCTAATGCGCCGAAAGCTGTATAGTCTCCTCTTCCCACGCCTTCCGTCTCAGCGAGGCGGAGAATGTAAACATCGTATTGGTGGATTTCAGCTAGATCAGAGAACGTGTCATTTGGATGAACGGTCGATCCCGACCATGCCATCCTACTCCTTATTGTCTGTTGGGCTACTGCGAGGTGTCCAATGAGAGAGACTGCGGAGATCAAAGAATACCGTCAGACTCTAGTCTGTCCTGAGTCTGGCGAAGAGAAAGCGTCAATGCACAACATCAAACAACATCAAAGAAATTTAACCCCATTACCAAAAATATGGCCTAAAGTACCTTCTTCGCTTAATCGCTTCTCCGCTTAATCGCCCACTATTTCCGGATTCCTAAGGAAAGGTGATTAAGCGGAGTCGACTGTACTTCATCTGCTAAGTGAAAACATCATCATCTTGATCACCATACCAGTTTGATGCAGGGGATCACTAAAGTGGAAGTAAAAAACTTTACCTGTTTCGAATTTGCATTGCAGCAGAATACACAGATTGAACGCTGGATGTATCCAGTATGACCACATTAATGTCTGCATGTGGACTGAGTTCCTTCAGGGAAGTTGCTGCCTCTAATGCCCTCTCCTGATTCCTGCAGGCTAAGCTTAGTCTGATGTTGGGATATGTTGTTACAAGTCTCTGAGCTAGGTTGAATCCAAGACCTCTGATGGAATCAATAAAAGAACAAAAGAGAGAAAGATCATTCGGGAAATGATTACTGGGCACACAAATCAATTCTATCACAGTAGAAGCTTATTTATAGGCATATTGCATCATCTGAAACTTCAGTGAGTAATATGCCCACAAAAGTTGCATCAGTAATTTTCTTCATTGTTATGCTAGCTGACTTTGATACTAATATGTGTGAATATTATGTCAAACATGCACCACCTGTAAAAGCAGAAACAAAAACCAAACAAACTTTAATAAGCACATCGTTTTCTTTTCCAATCATCACTCAATGAAAAAAAACAGGTTTTACTCAATGACCTGAATGAAGTGGCTTATACTATTGTCAGCCATAAAAACAGGGCTTGTGCAGGCGATCATTTTGATGAGGTGGTGGAGAGATTAAACAACGGGATGAAGTGAATGAATTAAAAAGTAAAAGGGTGGCACAACACCTTATAAAAAATTAATAAAATGCTCTGTGTAGCAAAGAGATCAGTTTTCTTTTCTCAAAACAATGCTGCTGCAACATTTATGCTGGTTTTAATTCCATGAAAATTAACGTTGGTGTCAGGAATTACAAAGAGAAGCAGTGAACCCTGTAAAATTTGAGCTTTGTTCATTTAAGGTATTGTTCTCAATTATCTACCTTTGACTTACATGTGTAAGTTCATGACCAAGTGGATGGTTCCAGATACTTCATAACTCATAAAGTAGTTTGCTATTTAGTGTAATATAAAAGTTCAGCAAGATTTTATGACGCCTTATTCGTTGACTCTTCATGTGATGAGATAAGAAATGTGAACGGCTAAGCGTCTCCTAATATACTGTTGTTGCCACCACAGACTACCCCAGGGTCAAAACCCACATTTTTCAGGAAAGCAATTTGAAAAATGCCATGTTCTCAAACACTGGTTTCTGGTGGTACAAAGGAACTTTTTAAAACAAAAATTACATCATCATTTACGACATTCATTTTTCTAATAAACAGATGCCCTATGACATATAAAAAAACAAATTACAAACCCAACAATTTTACAACTGTTTATTTCAAACATCATGATATGTGTATGTAAAAATGACTGAATGTTCAGTGTTTGAAGATTTATCAAATAACTTAAAATTTAAACAAAAATGATCTTTCTATGATATCACTTGGACCACTGTGTATAGCTCAGTTTAAAAAGGTGGAATTTGTGGATCAGATATTTTATTTTGCTTTGAAAATTTGGAAAAATGTTGATTTTGACTTACATAGTTCGTGAGAACGCTGGCCATTCTCTTCATGAAAAAGCATATTTTAAACTACATGATGAAAACTATTTTAAACAACATGAAAACTTATTTTAAGGATTACAAAACTGCCATGGTTAGTCAAAAAATTGTTGGTTGTGTTTAATGTTTTAAAGGTATAAAGCACATCTGGGAGTCCTCCCGATTTTCCTGTTTCACTCTCTGCTATGAACTGCATCCTTTTGCCATGGAGGACCAGACTGACTTTTAGCGATGATGCTTTTTCTGTCTTAAAGAAAATGAAAATACCAACTGCAAGGGGGTCTCCCCCAACTTAAAATACTTACGGTAGAAGGCTCTCTAGCCCCCAGTAACATGAAAATCCTGAAACTCGACTTTTTTGAGACCCACAGCCATTTCATTTTACATTTCAGTAGTCAGTTATAAGCCAGACATCCTAGATTTTCATTAAAATAGAATGGGAGAGGTATACCCCTCTCAATTATTTTCCTTAGCAACTGCTACTTACATATGGTTGGTTGCCAGGCATTCACACTGAAAACTGCAAAATAGTCATAGACTACTCTGTGATTGTAACCCTTGTGGGATATTCAGGAATGAAGAAAAGAAGTAACGTAACTCTGGGATTTTGTTCACTGCTAATCTAGGTGACAGACCTGTACTATTTTTGTCATTTTTTCAAAACCCACATGGGCTATGGACTATGACTATGGTCTGAGCTACCCTGGTAGGGGAAAATGATGTCTTGGCATAATCCTGGAATAGCACCGATTCGGTATCGATATTGAACTGCGATTCGGTATCGATATTGAACTGCGCTTCATTTAGTCTCACGCCTATATACTCCTGGAACAGCACCGCCGATACCAAATATAAATGGTATCGACTAAATCGGTGCTATTCCAGGATTATACCGATGTCTTCTCCCTTCTATCTTGAATGTGGTTTGGGGAAGAAGTGTCTCCTCCATGGCTAAAAAGTAGTTTAGGTATTTCCAGAACCTGTGCTTCTCGTATTGGTTATAAAAAGGTAGTTACTTCCGTCAATGATAAAGGTGAGATTTACCACCTTTGAGTTTTGGATAGCCTATTTAATAATTTCACATTTCCGCCCGGCTATCGCAGTCGCAGTTAATCACACGCAGATTAAAAGTGGAACAATACTCACGCATTTGCCCCTGTAATCACCGCAACCTTGCGCCTGTTGGTCTGCCACATCTTAAATGATTATGGCTGACTTAACTAAACAAAATGCTAGCAGGGTTCACACAGAAAACGTTGGAATCCTGAAGTCCAAGTCTTTGTATCTGCCAATAACAGTGACAGCGGAGAGAAGCCAAGCTATAAACTGTTCCACCATAATTGAGAGTAGTTTCCCTTGAGAATTTCATTATAAGAATCTGGAATGCATGAAACAAACTATTGAGGTTGCATCTCATTTGAATTTATCCGTAATTTCATTAATGCCCAAATCGTAAAGTCAAATTATAAATAATCCTTTCCACTAGGCTGCCTGCCTATCAACTGGATCAATATCCTCTTCATTTCCATTCATTCTGAATATAATTTTTTTTGACCTCTTAAGTTCTTTAAATTACTGTACCTTGGCAACCTGTAGGAGTCCTGTATCACATAGAGATAGGCCTACGGTGATGCCCTAAGTGGCCTAAGGACTAAACACAGTAACACTGTGATTAGTTTAGTTATTTTCTCTTGCACAGAGCTCATGGACTGAACAAACAAACAAACAAACAAAAGTTGATATAAGATCAAATAAACAAGTTATACAGTATGTCTCTTTCAATATGCACAAATTCCTGCTTCGGTTTCTTTCGCCATTCTGATCGTACCGGGTGGTATGATTTTCATCAGCTGTTCGTATGACACAGTTTCGCTTTTACGTAGTCCTAGACCTAACCCACAGAGTTCAACTATTGACTAGAGGGCTTACTTCCTCTTACGCGAGGCTGGCTCAGCGTGTCACGTAGAGCAGCCGTAATGGCCGACATTTGGGGGCAGTCCGCTTCTCTCACTCGCGTTTTTATTGTTAAGATACAATGGACCATTGGGGTATTAACGGGGGTTATCATAATAGGAGGATTGTGTATGTGATGAAAAACAAAGGGAGGAGGGGGTCAAAATAAATAATTAGATGAAATTTAATAAACAAATTAATAAATAAAATGAATTGATAAAAACTGATAAATAAAATAAATAAATGTAACATAGAAAGTTAGCATGAGGGAAGAGAGCAAAATAAACATTACACATACAAATAAAAAAAAAAATAAATAAAGAGCCTTTTTAGCTATTTATCAAGGATTCTTACCTTTAGATGACATCAGGTCCAGGTCATCACATGCCTAAGAACTGGATTAAGGTGGCAGTTTCATCAGTTACTCAGTGACATTATAGATAGACAATGAAGATAAAATTAAGAAACACATGACCATTAAATCAATTGATTATTCATTAATTTCTGGCACTACATCTGATCTTGGCCTGTCCTTGTATTAGCTAGAGCCTGGACTGAGCCCGATACTATTAAACCAAACTATTAAAACAGTAGATTAACGAACTATAAAAGTGCTACCATACAATTATCATACTATTTCTTCAAAGGCAAAACCTGTTTAACAATTGACAGATGATGAATAAGAACGCTAATATATCTGTGAATAAATGCTAACAAAATTTTCACCAGTGAAAAAAAGGTAAGATTCATACTTTTTATTATTCACATCCATAGTTAAATAACAATAATTCCGGGGTGTAAAGAACAGAATAAGATTTTGAAATCAAGAGGAGTAATGGAGCCACTTGTTGTGAAAAGGTTGCAAATTAATAAAGCTAAAGAGGTAATAATACACTCTATGAATTTATATAATACGATTATATATTTACTTATTCATTTTAATTATTTATCATGTTCTTAATAAAAGAAACCAATACAGCTTAAATAGGTGGACTTGAGAAAATATGAAATGAAAA
>JAWQUT010000447.1:578044-589414 GCA_033807755.1 Ellobium chinense
TGTGCCTGTGTTCGTATGTGTTTGTCTGTGCATTTCTGCTGGCGTCTTCATATGTAGTAAGAAAGACAAGTTTCCCAACTGTGGAAAATAAAGTCATACTTATCCCTAACCTTAGTGGATATAAGCTTGTTGAGCTGGAAAAAATAAGACGTATGCTCTTTGGTTTTTAGGAACAAAGCGTTCATTGTTTTGCGGAAAAGGTTTTCCTCACTTAAAATAGTCCAATCATTGTCACCAACAGACTGTATATAATAACATGTCTGTTTATTTTGAATCATACCCTTGATGTTGCGTGACCAAAGCGGAAATGCACAGACAGACACGTACGAATACAGGCACAGCCACAGACACATCACACGCGTCACTCCACATGGCATGCATGCAACAGTAATGACTAATGACAATACTACTTATTGTGGAGTTAGTAAATTAAATATGGCCATTTCTAAGAAATAACACAAGATTTAAAATGGTATACTTTGCCAACATTCTTAATCTTAAACAAGAATCTCAATTTTAAAGCAACATTTTGGCTCTACTATTATTTTTTTTTGCCCAAAACCACCCTTTAATCTGCAGATTTTAGTTAGCACACTTAATTGATAATAATCTCCTGCAAAAGTCTTTGCAAACTACAGCGCGCTGTCCAGAAAGTAAATTTTTATGAGCGAACACTTCATGTAATTTTCAGTCTCAGTGCCAAAATCAGTTGAAGAATAACTCTACAAGCAGACGAGAGAATTTCAAGTCATCAGCATTATTCGGTACACAACTTGCAACAACATTGTTGAAAGGCTAAGAAATTGAGCTTTACTTACCTCTTGCTGCAACAATGAGAAACAGGCAGACCAAAAAGACCAAAACAGGACACCAGGCTTCTTCAGCGAGCTCAGTTAGCACCTACGGACTGCTCACTCTCTTATTACTCATAAAATAACTGACCGAGGGCGCACTGACCTTTGGACAAGACAGGTATACAGCTTTAAATGTAGTGTTGATGCCATGTCCGAAAGTATCGATTATAATATATCGGGTAATCGATACATTCAGCAAGTAAAAAGATCAAAGGAAATAGGAAGAACATGTGTACTCGCACATCGCTATCTGGGTCTGAGAGGCCTCACGAGAAACAAATCGGGGGGTGTCGAGTTTTCTCTATTTGAGAAGTCTGGGTCTCACAGGCCTCACGGGTGCAAAATCGGGTGGGTAAATAAATTCCTATATCTGGAGTCTGGGTCTCACAGGCCTCACGAGCGCAAAATCGGGTGTAAAAAAAAATGTGGTCTGTGGCCAGTCACTCGCTGACCATTGAGAAAAAATTATTTGATCACATGTTATGTCATAATATTTTAGGAGACTAGAAAAATTTGGGCAAAAAATATTAATTTTTTTCTCTTTTTTTGGGCACAAAAACAGGTGCTCTGGGTCTCTCAGACCCACGAGGGCAAATAAGGAACCAAGTTAACAGTAATAATGAAAAACTCTGGTCCTGGTGGGAATAGTTTTCGCCATCCTCGCTTAGGGTACACGTTCATGGCACAGGCTGAAAATAATACTTCCACACCACAAAAAGATTTTAAGAAAATCTTAAAGATTATGAAGCAGAGGCCATGTTTTCTAGCACATCAGACCAGGCATATTTATAGCAACAATGCCCTCATTTTTAATATTAGGTTAGGGTCTTTTGACTTCACTGACTTGAGGTTATGAGTCATATCTATCCTTCACTCCATTCAGCTTTGTCCCTCCTAGTTTTCACCATTCGGCGCTTGCCCATAGGCCTACTGTGTGTGAAGACATATAAAAATATAAAATTACAGACAAAAAAATTAAGAGCGTTAGAAAGGTTAGAGTTGGATCCAGAGCCTGTCTCGGGACAGGACTGCTCTTGCAATGAAAGCAGTTTATTTAAAGGGAGGTCCTACCCTTTTCCATATAACAGGACGTGCAAATTATCACTATGAATGCAGTGGATTACACTGCAAATTTGCACACCAAAGTGCTGAGTGGTGCATTATTCTCTCTCAAGGGTGACAAGTTTAGGACAACTCATTTGCGATGGCACTAGTTGTCTGACACCAGATTTCACCCATGTATCTTAGTCTTAGACACCTTTATGCATGATCCTATGAAGGTTTTTTTCCTGATTTCCTCTTCAGATAAATAGTTATTTCATTTAACATCAAAGTGTGTTGATAGTTTCAGGTAATTCTGCGTCAAGACAAAAACTAACTTAAAAAAAAACCCTCCATAGGATCATGCGTAAAAGTATCTAACAGACATTGTGAATTTGGTGTCGAACAACTGGTGTCATAGCTAATGACACTTGTTCTAAGATCATTTCCCTTAAGGGAGAACAACGCACCATTCAGCACTTTGGTATGCAGTTTTGTATAGAAATCCAGTGCACTCATGGAGATAAGTTGCACACCAAGTCATGCGCATTACAGTCTCTGGATAAGGGTAGTGCGTCCCCTTAGCTACCTAAATGGTCTTAGATCTGTTCTTAGCAACTTATTCAGAGAATCATCTTGGGTTCTCAGACAGATTTTAATGACATTCTTGGAGCCACCGATATTCTCAGATTTCCGAGAAATATTAGAAGAATGGTATCCCTGATACAGTACTATTCAAGTAAAAAGTCAGTTTGAGTGATGATATTGTCTTGTCAGTCTGATAGTGAACACGAGAATGCAGGTCAGGTCAGAATATAAAAAAAAAATTATGCCTTGAATATGATAATGAAACTTAATTTTTTTTTTGCAGTTTTGTTGATTTGGGATCACAACCTTGTAAATTTATTGTAATAATTTGTAACCATAGCGAAATGACTTTAAAGTGCACAATTTAGCTGTTTTCAGTTTGATAAGACTCACTGCATGCTTTGCGTGTGATCCTGCATATCATGTATTATGTATTCATGATAAAGTGCATGCAAGTTGTAGGGAAACAAAACTTTCTGACCTCATCTTCAATTTATTAATAATATGTGTTGTACATTTTCTTTCTAAAGCTAGATAATCACAGAGTGGTGTTCCTTTGACTGATGAAGACAGTGGAGTGAAAAGGTTTTGAGGTGATAAAAGATAAGAATACAGTCAAAGCAGAAATGGCAAATATGTGTACCAACCCGGCCAGGGGCCTGCTGGTATTTACAGGAATCTGTTATCTGGTACATGTTATTATTGACAGTTTTGGTATGTGATAAGTGATTATATAATGAATGTGTTATGATGAAACAGCTGACTGCAGCTGGCTATTTTGTGTTGAAAGCGTCCTGTGCTTTGTTTTGCTTACTGATACAGCTAGACTTTGTTGTCTCTACCTGAACTTAGTTGGGTATCTTTTATGTCAAGGTATTTAGTAGACTTGTTACGCACTCCCAGAAACAAAGAAAGCTTCTGTAATGATTACTGGTAGCTTGTATGTGTACAGAACAGACCATAATTATTCATTATTCAGTATATGTCAGAAGAGTTTTAATGCAGCAACACTGAACTATATTAAAAGGGGAATAGTGTCATGTATAAAATGTTTTAATAATGAAGATATTACAGAATGTTTATTTCAGTCAATAAGTTTGGAGTTTCGATGACTGCTGAGATCAACTTTTTACTGGAATGATCATTGATCATTTCCAGTGTGGTTATTTGTGAGCTTGGTTTAGATAATGTATTGCTCTTTATTACTGTTACTATTAGATCTAAGCTACTGTTGGGATTGTTATTCTCAGCTTCTTGCCTATGTTGGCAATCCCATCGGCAGAAGGAGGAATTAATCTAAAAATATTGATAACCTCTCCCTGACAGAAAAGGAAAATTGTGTCATTGACCATTGTTTTTTCCACTGAAGAAAGTAGTTTGTAAGTATTCGCTGTTATGATTGCTCTTTAGGTTTCAGCTGGTGGCTTAGCCTATGTAGGAGTGTGGGTTTTCAGCACCTATGACCACTTTGATGAAATAGCAGATGCCTATCTCACACTGGTCCCAGCCAGCATCATACTTGGAGTCAGCGTGTTCATGTGCATCACTGCCTTCCTGGCATTCATAGTTATTTACAAAATCAACAAACTACTATTTACAGTGGTAAGAATTATTTGTCGTGTTGTTCTATAGTGCAAGTCTGTAGATTAAGAAACATTTCGGTTTGAATTGGTCGTAGATAAGCTGTTGTGTTGTGAGCGAACATTTGTTTGTTATTTTTAATGTGAAAAGTTTTAGTTGGCCATTGTTCCTTTATTACCATTTCTTCTTTTTTTTTTCGGTTTGGATGTGATGCATCTTGTAGTATTTGTAAGTTTTTTACATGTCTTGTGCCGGTTCTTCAAATAGGTATCTGTTATTTTGGTATTCTGAGATCTTCCTCTTCCTTTTATTTGATTTCTGTTGTTGTGTATCACAAGTATAATGTATATTGCCCTATGTGTATTACGAATTAGAAGTATAACATTCTGTGGCATTGTACGACAGTTCTCTGTGGGTAAATAAAATAGTTGTTGTCTTTTAATTTTACCAGTTTTTATGTTATTCTTTTCAGTTTTCCCTCCTGATATTACTGGTCTTCACTGGTGAACTCCTAGCAGGCAGTCTGGGATATGCACACAGAAGCGAGGTATGTCCGTTAATAATAAGGATGGGGTAGAGGGGGGGGGGCCCAGCGCAAGATTTTAGGGGTTCAGACACTATTGCCCTAAATGAGCAGTTTTAGCAGTCTTATGTTTGATCTAATGATGTTGACACTTGAACCCCCTTTAGAGTGTCAGGAAGTCAAAGGGCCGAAACGTTATACAGCGGCATCTATCTCTAAAGATCTTATGTTGCGTCGCTTTCTGAGTAAGACTAAAAGAATTTTCCATTTTTTAAATTTTATTTACAAAGATTTGTTTTTATTTAGTCGAATATTATAAATCTTTTCAGCCTGTTTAACTGAATGGGGATTGGTTACATATGGCTCCATGCATATTACACTGCCATGATAAAGTTGTTTTTTTTTTTTTGGACTGTTTTTATTTTGCTTGCAGGTTGAAGATGTTCTGGATGACGATCTTACAGATGCTGTCAATAATTATAATGTGATTGCCTACAAGGAACAGATAGATTACTTGCAAAAAGAGGTGATACATATGTTTTTACCTGTTAGATATAGTTCCTATAAGTGTTTAGATTGTTTGAAATAATTGTATAAATGGACCAAGAAGGAGTGGCAATCAGACTGTTATTTAAAAAAAAAAAATTTGCTGTGGTGGGGTCTATGCTGAAATTTTAGAGTCACTTATCAGTAATACTTATGGGCTTATTAGAGACTTTAGATAAGAAATGTATCAGTAAATTCATCCCTAGTTCATGATACTGGGGTATGAAGATTTTTGGATCACCGAATACGGAACTATTTAGACTAGATTGTACTTTATGCATCCGCATTTTGATTTTTTATGAACTTTATAGTTTAAATGCTGTGGAGTCCACAATGCCTCCGACTGGCAAGACTCGACCTTCTGGAGAGTGAACCACACTGATATTGTTCCCATGTCATGCTGTAAACCTAGCAACGACACATGCAATCCTACCTTGGGCTCTAATGATATCTTTAAAAAGGTAAGTCTCTTGTTTAGTACATAAGATATCACTTTACAGGAAATCTGGATATTCAGGCTGTTGAAAACTCACATTTAATGAATTTTAAAATGGCATGTTTTCTAGAAGTGAGAATATAGAATTAAACCTAGCATGGTTTTAATCAATCTCGGTGCATGCTGGTCTTGTTATTTAGAAATTTATTCCTGACTGGCAGCATTGTAATGTGAAGACTTAGGAGGATCAGTATCGTATACACATTATCTTTTAAGTCAGTGATATTGACAGCACTATCATTCAGAACATCTTGTGTGCTAGGTATTATAGCTTTACATAACTTTCTGAAATGTCGATAAGGACACAAAACTTGGCATGGCTAATTGAATTATCTTTCCAGTGCTGCATTACTGAATATTGCAACCTGACTGAGAGGAATGCTCAAATGAAGATGAATAAAGCAAGATGAAGAGAAATTAGACATTGTCATAATCAGCACATTGCTAATCCTTTGTTTGGATTTCCACACAGCTGATGCAAATATGATCTTCTGATATCAATACACTTGACCTTTGCAAGATTTGATAAAATATTGACCTACTTAAATCTCAATGGATCGGGTGATATTTAGAGATGTCATGTTTTGAACAGGTTAGGACTATATATAGTGAAATGATAGTGCTAGTGTACGAAGGTAATGATTGTTCTAATTATTCTGACCTTTATATCTGATAAGGCCTGTCAGTGTCAGAAAATATAATAGTTTTTGTAAAAATCATATCATATGAGAAAGTTGATTATAACATCAGTAGTTCAGATGGGATGTCAAAATGACAAGGTGTTAAAGTTTACATCATTTATGTTTATTGGTAGTNCAGGTCGACCGTAAGGTACGTTGAGTAAACACAGTATTAGCCGTCCCGAAGGTTCGGGTAGGATGCTTCGAGTGAACGCAGTATTAGCCTTCTCGAGGGTTCGAGTGGGGCCGCGATCGGAATGTTTTGATTCTAATTAGTCTGGAAGTTGCTGCTCGTATGTTCTAGACTAGCATATTTGTTTGGGCGCATCGTGTGATGATGACGTCATTTATTCTAGAATTTCTACTGAAATTATTATAAAAGGCACGGGAGTGAGAGAGTTGTGAGAGTTGGCTGTTATGGTCTGTGCATTGCGAATTATTTGAGAGTTGGCTGTTATGGTCTGTGCATTGTGAACTATTTGAGAGTTGGCTGGTGTGGTCTGTGCTTTGTGAATTATTTGCTGGATACGCCTTGTTACCAATAAAGAAGTATTCTGTTTCCTGCACGGCGTCTTGGTTTGTGAATTAAAGTAGCAACGTCAGTGGCGTTTCTAAGGAGAAGCTATCGTATTCAGTGCCTCTTCACTACACGCCAATACTGATTGACACTTGCTCGCTACAGTCGGTGACATATAACAAATCTGCCAGGATATCCTGCTGTGCTGTAATTAAAGTAGTTTGATTTTATAGCTCTCCTGATTGGTTGCAATCTGATTTCAATGCATTGTAGGTCAAGAAAGCGACTAGATGAAGTAAAATTTAAAAATGACATGCTTTGTCCCTTGTTTTGTTGACGCCCAAACCCTAACTCCGAACAATGCTGTGCCCCAATTTCTTACACCTGAACCTTATCAACCAATGGTTTATGAGATTATCCTTCTTTTTTATAACTATTATCAGGCCGTTTCATAATCATTCCGCATTAGTTCCAGTCTGATTTCAAAATGTTCTAAGTATTGTGACACATATAATGAAGTAAAATAAGCATGATGCCTGGCCCCTGGCTGAACACAGTGAACAAAATTATTTCCCAATTTCAAACACTGCACTTAAAAAAAAACAAAACTCTCAAAGCCAAACACCTACAATCTTCAAACTTTATAGATAGTTTTGACATAGTCCACATTTTTTCAAAACTGGACTTGGCTGCATATTTAATCATAGCATTTAGCTTCATGTGTTTGAATTTGAAATACTTTTGAAGTTGTTGCAACATATTGAAACGTAAATTTCACACTGAAGCAGGTGAAAGGTTAAAAAAAGAAAAAATAAAGACATAGGTAAGATAGACTATGTTTAGCCCAGCCTAGTTTATTTTCACAGTTAGGGTTTAATTTTTTATATGTTTTATACAATTTGTTCAGCTGGGCTTGACTGCATATTTAATTATAGCGTTTAGCTTCATGTCTTTGAATCTGAAATACTTTTGAAGTTGTTGCAACATAATTATTTAAAGGTAATTTTCACACTGAAGCAGGTGAAAGGTTAAAAAAACAAAAACAAAAAAACAACAAAAAACAAAGACATAGTTAAGATAGACTGTTTTTAGCCCAGCCCAGTTCAGGCAAGTTTATTTTCACAGTCAGATTTTTGTTTTTAATATATTTTATACAATTTGTTCTTCTTGGCTTTTCCACAGGGTTGTCTCAATGAATTGAATGATGAATTCCGAAAGAACCTAAGTTACATTGCTGGGTCTGCTGTCTTTCTTGCGGTTGTGCAGGTAAACATTGATCCAGGTGGATTTTTGTTTATTTGAGAACATTAGGGTGTGTGTTTGAACATTCTCCTTTTCTTGGTTTTTCCCCAATGTGTATCTCCACCATAAAGATACATTGTGGAAGCATAAAAAAAAAAGATTCAACTGTGCAATGTCACTTATTTAAGCATATAAAACGAGCAATTTCAGAATTTTGTTCATGCAGTGATAATTTGATACAAATCTCAGTTCACTACAGGAGATTCATTTCTGATTCAAGTTTTAACCTGCTGATATAATGTTTATAAGGAGTCTGTAAGGAAATACTTTGCATGTCAAATTGACAAAATTATTGTATTATCATACGCGTAATAAGTCAGTGCCTTCTAAAATCAACTTGGGCATGTAATTTGGTACCTTAACTTCACAGACGAACTCCACACTAGCTTTACTCCATGATGAGACTGCCTCGTGAGAATGAACATGCACTGCTTTGATACCAGTAAATTAAACTATAACAATATGAGTATGATTCATTCAATAATTTGGATCGAACTCAAACACTATTATATCCACGCAGATGTATATTCAGGTATTCATTTAGCAAATAAAAATAGGAATGAATGGATAACACAAATAATGTAGTGCCTCACGTGCAACTCGTGTTATCTGGGCAGTTAACACGCATGACTGCGTAATAAACACGGTGATCAGCACCGGCCCATTGACCAGCATCGCCCCTCAATTCATTAGCACTGATTTCGGCTGACAGGCCTGTGTATCAGAACCCATAGAGCAGCACCCTAATGACATAGAAAGTCTATAACACACAAATCATGATCTGAAGGCTACCTGAGGGTAATATTGCTTTCTGAAACTTTCATTTGCAGTTTCTGGCCCTCATCAGTGCCTGCATCCTGGTCTGCAGATCGATGCTGATTTAGTGTGGTAGAACAATGGTGTCAGGGTCTAGTAGAGTTCTATTGGTGTCATGTGGAATGCCCGTTTAATGGAGAAAATTACATCCAGGACACCATTAGGCCTGTCTTTTCAGGGGAAAGGGAACAGTAGGAATGGCAGGTAATGTCCACAGTTGAGGAAATGTGAAGATGTGTAGAGATATGCAGATCTTTTCAGTAAGTTACATGTTGTCAGAATATGTTTTGTTGGAAACTTTAACTTGTTTGATATATGACATTACCATAGGTTGATCTGGAAAGAAGAATGGCACATGTCCCTCTCTTATGTTGTAAAACTGAGGAAGGGACCCAAATATATATATTAAATCACATGTTAAAAAAAAGTATGTGGCATTTTAGGTATTTTAGTACAGAAAGATACAGGTGAGGCTGTTCCAGCATTTCATAAAATGTTGTGGATTTTGAATTTCAAAGGCTGAAACATTACCGATGACATTACCTGCTATTATTAATATTATCTGGATTGCTGAAGGGGAGGATGTTGAATAATACATCCACGTGAGGAAAAAAGAAAAGGAACTTTCATTTTGGCATTATAAGCCCATTTAGGAAAGAAAACTCCTTGGTCATTGACTTCAAAAGTTGATGATGTTGAGGATTTCACATATAAATGAACTGTTATGTGTCAGTGGAGGGAATCTCGAAGAAAGACTTGTTCCGCTTAACAGTCTTTTTATGTAGAAATACATATATAATATACTTGTATCTGATAAATTCAAGGCGTGGAGTTTTTTGGAAAAGCAAAAATTTATCATTGCCATAATTCGTTGAAAAAAAATTCTGGTATTAGTTTCAAGTTGGTTTAAGAAATGCTGACACTGTAATAAATTCTGGTGTCTGCAATTACTATGATAGGAAGATAAGATTAAATTCTAGACCATCAAGTTTGTTTTGTTTATTATGTTTTGCTGTTTCAAGCAATTATTTGAAAAGGAATGTAATGATGAGCATTAAGTTAATGGATAATACTCATAATCAGTCCCCCAAATCCGAGTCACAGATCAAATGTTAAAGTAGTAGTACGGCTGACAGATGAAATTAGTGCCACAGTTCAGAGATACCTTCAGTACAAAGTATCTTCTGTAACTAAGATAGCCCAAAGTTATACTTGGCTTGTCCCCTTGAACTGTAAGGTTTGATAGCAGTTATAAGAACATTTTAATTGAAAAGCATGTAGAGTAATGCTAAGCACTAGCAATATAGTGACTTGATCCCATTTTGTTTGTCTTTTTAAAAAAGGTGAATGTGCCCTTTTATATAAGGGAAGAAGATTCATTTTAGAAAGTTGTTTTGGGAGGAGGGAGGAAATGTACTGTTAGTGGTGTAAGCAAATTTGTCATTGGTTTCTATTTTTGAAGACGCGTTGTGCAGAGTAGTTAATGTTAACATAAGTCTTTGAAATGCCATTTGGCATGGTTTTTTTCTCTCTGTTTCAGTTTGCTCCCGCTTATGTTTATTCGCAGCAGTAGATATATCCATGCAGATGTCTCCACATTCACATATTGAGCTGTTAGATTTCGGGATGAGCATCTGTGTATATTGTTAAGGATTTGTTTTCACCCTAACAAGTGTCACTCTGCTATACAGGAAATTACCGTGGTTCAAAGCAGGAATTATATTTCTGGTCAATATTTCTTTTATTGAAAATCTTCTGTAAACTACATCATATATATTATTAGGATATTCAGATACAGAATGCTGAAGCCAAGACCATGAAAGAAATTCTTAAGATGCTTAAAAGGTCAGAGGTTTGATCATTGTCTTTGAAAGCACTGTTTATAAAATAGAACATTTTAAGATTTGTTTTAACATTGTTGCGGTTGCATTGGCATTCACATTTGTGTTTCAGTGCTAGAGTGCCATAATTAGATAAAGACAAGTGTAGTAGTACAGTAGACAGTGGTTAAAATGAAATCTCTGAGATCAAAGACTTGTGTGAAAAGCTTCAAACTGCCAATTTCAAGTGTGGTGAACCTTGAAGGAGGTGCTGTAAATTTTATTGTGTTCATTCTTAACTGCAAAGAATTCACAGGTCTTGGGATGGTCAGTTGCCTGTAAATCTGTGAGGGAATTCTTTTATTGGCAGTTGTGTAGCATCACTTTGGCTGGATTACTTACTTGTACTCTAGACTTCTGTGCGCATACAAAAGTGAGCGGGCTAGGCCGCTCATAGAGTTTGAGTGAAGGATGTAGGTCACTGTTACGCACATGGTTACCCTCATGCACCTATCTCGGGAAATACTGTACATGAGAGCCCGACCCCCAGTAAGGAAGGGGTACTAACGAGTTGCTCCCATTCCCCCCCCCCCCCCCCCCCCCCCC